>CM042554.1:18518194-18745694 GCA_023630585.1 Cranoglanis bouderius
TTTTCGCTGAGTAACACTTCCAGATGTTCTACAGGGCTCACTATAGAACATACATGGTGTAGAGCGCCATTATTTCAGTCCTTAGACACTAAGAAGTGCGCTTATAATACAACTTACGTCTCTTCTTGTTCCACAAACCGCTTCCTAGCAACGATTTTACTGTAAATCAGTAGGAATTAGGTCAGAAATAGGCCATTTACTGCAAGTAACAGCTAATTCACAGGGATGTGTAATGTGTACGCTTCACATAATTTACGCATAACAACAAACAGGTTTTAAAAATGTGATGTTATTTAACAACGTAAGGAGTTTGGACACGGGGACAGAGGAGTTTACGCTTCTTCGCGGTTTCTCGGTAACGTGACGAGCTGCGTCTTTTTCGTCTTATTAACCTCAAGAGAGAGAGAGAGAAACAAAGAGAGGCTGGTGAGGATACGACTGTTTATAGCTGCTATAGCGTAAGCGAGAACGGGAACGAACTCTGACTTTCCGCAGCATTAACACACGTGACGTGTATGCCGTGTCATCCTTTTTAAATTTTAATTGCTGACGAATCACTGTGGTGTAAGTGGAATAAAACACTTCAGGATGTGCTGTTATTGGAAAATAATAAACATCCATCTTATAGATATAAATCCCTTTATATAGGCTGGAGGGAGCTGAACCCCAGGTTGTACAAATAATGTGCTGAACAGGGTGCAAAAGAGGACAAGACACACAGAGAGAGAGAGAGAGAGAGAGAGAGAGAGAGAGAGAGAGAGAGACCTGACCTATATAGGAAGGAGGCTGAAATATTTATGGATGTAAGTGTCCTAATTCACGTGCCATTGGGGCATCATAGCCTTTTCATCCAATTGCAGCAAAGGAAGAGGACGCAAACACACACACACACACACACACACACACACACACACACACACACACACACACACCATCCCATGCATATTTGCAAACACACACACTTTTGTTTTATTATCCTTGTGAGGACCTTCTATTGACTTCATTATTAATGCAGCTAGTAATGCGATATGCTACACTGAAATCTAACCCTAAGCTTAACCTCGGCTCTTTTCTTTCTTTCTTTTATTTTTTTTATAGCTAAAATCTTTGTAAAACAAGAAAAAGAAAAGAAGTTTTCCTCATGGGGATGTGCTAAATGTCCCCATATGGTCAAAACTTTTCTATGGGGTTCAAGTCAGGGGACTGGGGTGGCCAGGGCAGGACCTTGATTTTGTGGTCAGTAAACCACTTCTGTGTTGATTTTGATGTATGTTTTGGATCATCGTCCTGCTGGAAGATCCAACCACGGCCCATTTGAAGCTTTCTGGCAGAGGCAGTCAGGTTTTCATTTAATATCTGTTGATATTTGATAGAGTCCATGATGCCATGTATCCTAACAAAATGTCCAGGTCCTCTGGCAGAAAAACAGTCCCAAAACATTAAAGAGCCACCACCATATTTAACCGTGGGCATGAGGTACTTTTCCATATGGCTACCTCTCTGTGTGCACCAAAACCACCTCTGGTGTTTATTGCCAAAAAGATCTATTCTGGTTTCATCTGACCATAGAACCCGATCCTATTTGAAGGTCCAGTAGTGTCTGGCAAACTGAAGACGCTTGAGTTTGTTTTTGGATGAGAGTAGAGGCTTTTTTCTTGAAACCCTTCCAAACAACTTGTGGTGATGTAGGTGACTTCGGATTGTAGTTTTGGAGACTTTCTGACCCCAAGACGCAACTAACTTCTGCAATTCTCCAGCTGTGATCCTTGGAGATTTTTTTTGGCCGCTCGAACCATCCTCTTCACAGTGTGTTGAGACGATATAGACACACGTCCAATTCCAGGTTGATTCATAACATTTCCAGTTGACTGGAACTTCTTAATTATTGCCCTGATGGTGGAAATGGGCATTTGCAACGCTTGTGCTATTTTCTTATAGCCATTTCCCATTCTGTGAAACTCAACAACCTTTTGCCGCACATCACAGCTATATTCCATGGTCTTACCCATTGTTATGAATGACTAAGGGAATTTGGCCTGTGTGTTACCTCATATTTATACCCCTGTGAAACAGGAAGTCATAGTTGAACAATTTCCTGTTCCTAGTCACCCAGGTGTACTAAAAAAAATTAAAATATCAATGGGAATATACTTCAAATATATTTTTCTCTTATGAATTCATAGGGTTGCCAATAATTGTACACACCTATATTTAACAAAGATATTTTTTGGATAAACCTGTCAAACTATATAAGTAGATATACTAAGCACACATCATCCAATCAAATCCAATTATGTCCAATCATTAGCTATGTTTCCATCCAAGCTGCAGATTTAACTTATGCGGAAAATTAGAATATCGCATAAAACATTTGCGAATAAAGCACATCCGAGGAAACTGGCGCATCTCGCTCTCCGCCATTTTCCCTTTACTGAGCCAATTATCCAATCGCATGATTCGCTGAAGCAAAGTCACATGACTTTTTTTGATGTGCATCGAGGAGTTTAGTCGGTAAATGTGTTTCCGTCGTAGTTTACGCTCACGTCTTCTTATCGAATAAAAGAACGCATACGTTTTTCAGGCGCATTTTCAATCCAGCGTTTTTTTTAAAATGCGATATCACAAAATCCGCATAAAAATACGTGGATGGAAACATAGCTATTGTCCTGCATGTCGTCGAGCTATTGATAGATACCCGATTTTAGCCTTCCGTCTATATAACATCACGGGCAGCTCTCATCGTACACGACTGTAAGAGGATCTGATAACCGGCACGGTCTAATAGTCACGAAAGGGTCTGCCTCAAACTCTCAGCTCCGGTCGATATTAATCACGCTATTAATATGAGATTTTAATAACCGTTAAGATTAAAATTAGATGCTCAGTGGGACCTTTTGCAACGTTTTTGCTTTAGAAAGCCTTAATCAGCGGAGGTTATTTTTATGTAAAAAAAAAAAAAGAAGAAAGTCTCGGCGTGTTTTCAATAATTGCGTTATTACTGCAGTGAGAGCGGAAAGCACAAACGGCTTATTGTCAGAATTTAAAAAAATTTTTTTTAAAAAGGACGGAAACTCACGCGTGGATAAACGTACAGCCGCGTCATGGCGGAGTCGCTTCGCATCGCAGTGCACGAATAAACTCTTTTTTTTTAAAAAAAAAACGACTCATTTAAACAATTCAGTTGCCTTTTTTTTCCTCTCTTTTTTAAAGAACTTAATTAAGCTGCTGTGTGAATAGAAAAGTAGTTATTTGTATTCATGCACTGCGAGTCTGGATGCTGCTGGGTTCATGATCTAAGAATAGACAGACTAAAAAAAAAAAATCAGGGATAACAAGCGACAGGTGAGAATAATAGAACAGGAACAGGAAACAGTGACCGTATAAGGGAGGTGAGGAATAAAAACAGGACAGATGTTCTACTGAGTAAACGGGGACAGAATCAGAGGATGTGACCCAAATTTTCAGGGCTTCTCTAAAGCCACAGCGTCATAAACGGTATAAAAGTCTGAAAACGCATCCGAAGAGCCCAAATAACATTGGAGAGTTGTGGGTGATTTACGAAGAAAAATCACAAGAATATAAACGATTTAAAGGAAAAAATCCACCCTGAACCAGCGGCATATTGATCTTTAGAATTAACCTGAGCTTCAGTGACATCCGAGGTCAAACAGAAATGTTGGTTAACAGTTTCCTGCATTACCCACAATACCGTGTGGCGGCCTGCTGATAGCGGTGCAGTGGGATTTAGCCCTTGTTTCATCGCTGTTTAAAGGGAGCGATGCAGCGGCGCTTTAGTCCATCAGTCTGTCCAGCTCTCTCACCTCCTCGTGTGTACACTCTGCTCGAGCTTCCTAATCCTAATACCACCGCCAACACCATCGCGCTCGTCATCTCGTAGATCGCTAACTAGCTGAACCGAGTCTCAGTACGGCACCAACCAACAAATCAGCTCCAGAATCACTAAACGCATCACGAATATCGCATTAAAGCAGATAAGACACACGGGAAAGACGCTGTCCTCGTAAACCACGTTCATAAATCATCTGGGCTCTCAAGCTCGTGTTCGAAATTGCTAATCAAAACTGGTTCAAACAGCCAGTGTGTCGTGTTCACCATGGACAATCCCCAATGGCTAGTGTTAGCTTGTTACCTAGCTAGGTAGCTAGCTGGTTGGTTAAAGTTCCTTGATAACTAGCAAGTCTGATCATTTTTAGTAGGAAACTGGGTCAGGAAACTAGCTAGCTCTATTAGGCACGTATATAAACAAAACAAAGTTTAATTTCTAGAACTGCTGTCTAAGTAGCTAATGATTAGCAAACAACGTTCCAGGTATCTAGGTAGCTTGTATTGGAGAAATACAGTATAAAGCAATGTTATGCTGCCTCAGGGGCAGATACAAGCTAACTTCCTAGCTAACAGGGGACGCGGCAAATGCAGGCACAACTTTGCAAAACGATAAATCTACAGATACAAGAAAATCAAATCAAACAGCTACTTGTTTCTCCTGAGATCTCGCCTCAGTTAGGGATGAGGGATTTTTTTATTTTATTTTATTTTTTTTTAAATCAGTGCTTAAACATGTAAAGCACACATTCGTTTAAAAATGATCTGACTTTATCGGTACCACCATGTGTAATTTTGACAAATGGAGCTCAGGATGCTCAGATTTTTGTAATAAACAAAGCAGAAATCAAGCTGGTGCTGCTTCTGTCACCAATACACCATGAACACACTCTGACTGGGCTATAAACGTGGAATAAATGCACTTTCTCTTTAACCGTTAGCCTGAGTATGGATGCTCGCATCTAGTATCACCCGTTTCACTTTTTCGGCAGTCACCTTGCGTCAGAGCCCGGACCCTGAACCCGTCAGAGTAACAGGAATGGTACTCACGTAAGAAGTACTCGGAGGCGTCTGCTTTGTAATCGGCGTCTTCCGGGAAGTGATCGATCTGCTTGCACAGTCCTTTGAAGGTTCCTGTTAGGAGAGAGAGTACAGTTATAACACTCATGTGACAATACATGACCATCCGATACTTTAAAGGGGTCATATGATGCTTTATAATGTTTTCCTTTTCCTTTGTATCTGTTTGTGCATGTATAAGATCTGCAAAGTTACAAAGCTCATAGTCTCCCCAGAGGGATTTATTCCATCTAACCAGAGATACCCCGCTGCAGAGATCTGCCTAAAACGCCTCCGTCCTAGTCCAGATATTACTTCCGCAAACGTCTACGCCGCAGTTTGAAATATCAGCATGATGCCGCCATCATTTCAGATTTTGAAACTTTTTAAAAACTGTATTTTATGTTGTCGCTTCAGGACGTAAGGTTGTTACGCTGAAGAAGCCAAATGAAACCGTTATAACGTCGTATCTGAAAGGTACAAAATACAAACTTGACACCGTGAAACGTTCTGCTCAAGTCGCGCTCGCGAAGTTGGTTCCGATCGATCTGCTCGATCATTTTCAGAATCTGACTCGAACTGATACGGCCGAGAATATTAACTGTGGCTGTGTCCGAAATCGCATACTGTGACGGTACATGCGATGCAGTACCTACTGCACGGCCGGTGAAACAGTACGTACTGATCGGTATGTGTGTTTAGTACGAATACAATCCCGGACGTACTAGATCCGCCATGTTGGAATTATCATGTGACCTGTGACGTCATCATAAACACAAAAATCTTAAAGGGACCACCAGATTAAAGCAACCGCACTAACGGCAAAATGCAAACCAGGAAAGTTAACTGAATTAGCAGTTTAATGTGGGCGGGGTTAACATGCTGAGGTAAATTAGCTTAGGAAGTTAGCTTGGCCGGCTAAGGCATGGTGGAGATCACAAAAATGACTGTTTCGGACATACTACCCCTCTGGCGTACTGCTTTTCCCCTACTATGTAGTAGGGTAGTACACAATTTTGGACGCAGCCTGTGTTTATAATTGCTTTAGAAGCCTTGGAAGCTGAAGCTCGCGATTATGGTAAGGGGCGTTACATTTCCGACACGTGAGGTTTTTGGCCAATCACAATGCAATGGGTCAGCTGGCCAATCAGAGCACTCTGGGCTTTTCAGAAGGAGGGACTTTGGAGAAACCGGAACTCAATCGGAGCGTTTCAGACAGACTGGGAATAGAGATACTGCGATAATGTCCAGTATGTAAAAAAAAGTAATGTGTTTTTTTTTTTTTTTTAACATTAAAACCTAATGTAAACCTATTCTATTACACCCAATAAACAAAATAATGAACTTTTAAAATCATCATATGTCCCCTTTAACAGTTCTTAATGCTGTGATAACAGAATTGACACAAAGGGAAAAGTAACGAACAGATCAGCTTCATTGAGGAATACAGGAAGTACCTGCAGTGCACTTCAGTAATAATAGTAGGTGTAGAAAGAGTTCAGTGTCGTTACACGACATTTCCAGAGAAACAGGAAGTCTCGGGCAAGCTGTACAAGCCAAGTGCTTTGGTGCTTGCTTGCTGACGCAGTACTTTTGTTTATAACGGCCTGTTTTGTGTACTGCGTTGAACACAGAGCCTGCGTGATGCTAAACTGGTGGCTATCATGGTGTACATTTGGTGTACATTTCATTTTAGAGGAACAGTTCCTTTAATTGTGGTGAAATTGTCGTTCATTAAAATGCTTTTCATTTTCATACCTCACCCCAAAAAAAAAAAAAAAAGTTTCAGTCCTCGCAAAATGATCACTAACTAAGAAGTCACTGCCTTTATTACGGATCCATGCCTCTGTGCAGCTTAAATATATTCAATCTTAATGTGTGTGTGTGTGTGTGTGTGTGTGTGTGTGTGTATATACACGTTGCAAGAAAACACTCTCTTCCTCAGCCCCTCCTTTTCCCTCATATGTTTCTTTGATAACCGATGCAGCTGTAGGGCGTACAAAAAAAACAACAAAAAAAAATCCCAGAATCCTCCAGGACCCCACTGTGCTGGGATGCGCTAATTCAACCAATCACGGCATGAGTACTCAGAGACGGACAGGGAAGAGGAGCCCGCCCACGCATGGCTACACACAATGATGTCATCCCTTGGGCTCAAGAACAAATCAATGCTGAAGCCCACTCATATGAGATTGAGCTGGGGATATGTGTGTGTGTGTGTGTGTGTGTGTGTGTATATTTCGCTCTCACTCCCTGGATATGTGTGTGTGTGTGTGTGTGTGTGTGTGTGTGTGTGTGTGTGCAGTTATATAGTATGTGTGTGTGTTAGTCGCTTCCTCTATGCCATAATGAGACAGAAGATCAGGAAGATTCCAAGCCCCCTGAAACAGACGGGGACCCAGAACGGACCGTACCACTTATTTTATCTGCACACGATTCTCAAGCCTACTGAAATCTTAATTAAATCACTTAGTAGATAGACTAGTTTTAGAAGCAGAAGCATCAACAATACAACATCTTGTGTCCTCTCTACACTCTCACACACATATCCCCCCTTCCCCCATAAAAATGTTAGAATGGTTTAGCCCTGTCACAGCAGGTAGGCCAGTCAAATTATTCATTTAAATGAGCACGATGCCAAACAAACTTCGGAAAGGAAACCGATGTTTTTTAGGAGTAAAGATGACTGTATTCATTCATGTTATAGCAGCATTTCTTTTATTTAAAAAACAAAAAACATATTCCCAATCAGACACGACAGTTTACTGCACAGGAAATTGAACGTAGGCGAGCTACAGGTATCCTTCGTTGTTGTCGAATGAAGATTGAGGACGCTGTTAGAACAAAACCCCATGAACTAGATTACTACATTTGACTCCCACACCCCCACCCCCACTAATAAATCAAAAGTATGCTACGACAAACAATGGGTGTGTCTCAATCAGTCATGGCACTGATCAGGGGGTCGGCCATTTTAAGGGCTGTCTCAATCGCGAAGTCCTTCCAGTGCACTGGAACGTTCGCTCCCTTAAAAAAAAAAAAATCCCACAATGCACCGCAAAAACCAGGGAGCATCGATGCTCACTATGTTCCCTTACCGGAAAAGACGTCATGTTTTCTGAAGCCTCTCAGCTCGAAAACAAACCGAACTCTCGGCCATCTTCGTCTACAAACGTGAGCAGCTTGTTATCGTTGTTGTGGCTCTCGAATGATTACTTACGTTATGGATTTTTAACTTTATTTGACGTTCTATATACGGATTGTTTGAGTCTAACGACTTTTAAGTGTTTAATGAGTTTGAAAAAAATCCACTAGCTAGCCTACGATCCTTCTTGAAGTACCATGACAGAAACGCGTGATTTAAGCTAACAAATTCATACGACATATATATATATATATGGTCCTGCCTGTCGTTGATAAATGCCAGCGGTGACGTTTTACAACGCGGGTACGTAGTCATGTCGCCGGAAATCAGTGAGTCATCGGTGTCCCAGTGTGTAGTGAGCCAGGGTCCTGACCAGTGCCCCAACTCATGTACACCATACACTGATTCACCACCCAGGGAACTGATTGAGACGCACCCACAGTATTATTGTGTTGGAGAAAGACCGATTTAGTGCCATTACGACCAAAGACACTCGACGACAAGATATTTTTTCTAAAGTTTTAGAATTTTTAAAAGGAAAATCTCTTAAAAGTTACTATCAGGAAGCTGGGATTGGATGACAGGATTCTCCCGGGACAGCTACAACTACAAATATGCTAATGGAGATGACAAAACATAAACAAAACACGCTAATGGACAGAAACAAATCTCCTTATTACCTCAAGCTCTCTTTTCTGCACAAGCTGATTGATGAGACACGGACATTTTTCATCTTTAATCACAGGTCTATCCTTGGAGCGTCTTAACCATGGATGTGATTCCGTGTTTGATTCAATTCAATTCAGTTCGGTTTTATTTCTATAGCGCTTTTAACAGTGGACATTGTCCACAAATTGTTATTTCTGAACTCCCTCTTTTCATAATCCGGTCGATTTTTCTTTTTATCGCTGCAAGTCGCCAGTCGCTGTGCTGTGAAGTCGCCAGTATGCGTTCCTACTACTGGTTGCCATGGTAACGTTTATCAGTGGGTGGCACAACTAGCATTCCACTTTTGACAACAAACCGGTTTTGCTGCTAAAACGAAACATTCTGGAGGGAGAGCGTTTGTGTATGAAATTCCCCAGGGTATATATGCATCATATCCTACGAGACGAAGGAGAAGCAGTGTGCGGTCTTCGTGGCCGTCTGTCTGCGCCGGACTGTCTGTGTCCACGAAACGATTCGGACTCGCAGGCAGGATCACGTGCGCTCTACCGTCTTCGCTCCCGTTGGTAGTCGCTGCACCAAGTCGCTCCGAATTTGCATGTCGTGTCACTGGACACGCCCACATCTATTCACCGAAGGTCGCCGTGGCTCATGTCACCGGAAGTCACCGGCTCTCGCCGAAAACGAACGGTCTCCGGACGCTGTGAATCGATGTGTGTGTGAACGTAGCTTTAATGTTGTGGAACGTCCACCAAACAGGTTCTCACTTACGTTATAGCAGCTATAAACAGTCGTTCCCTCACCAACCTCTCCCCCCCCCCCACACCCCCCTCTCTCTCGGAGTTAATAAGCCTTATACCAAAAGATTGTCATGTTACTGAAAAAACTAATATTCATAAACTCCTCTTTCCTAAAGACTTTCTCACGTCAGAAAGCACTGAAGCTGCTTAAGGCTTCTTTCATAAACGTCGAACGACTTCTTACGGTAAATTTATATAAAACCTACAGAGCACCGTCTGTATGTTTTTCGCTTTTGCTTTTCAGTTTAAAAAAAAAAATAAATAAATAAATAATAATAATAATTTATGTGCAGCGTCCGCTCTATAGTTCCCAGAAAAATGAGCTGTTGCTATAGAAACGACGCACGAGTGCATTAATACTGTGCAAACCTGTGATTCGCAGCTGCTGTTATAGAAAATTAATCAAGACCTCCTGACCAATCAGATTCCAGAATTCAACAGCACTGTGGGGGGGGAGCTGGATAATCATGTATCATGAGGGCTTTGAATGATGCAATTATCCCCACACCAGGACTAAAAAAAAATGATCGAGCTGCTTTGTAATACTGAAATGAAGTTTTAATAAACATGAGAAATCTATTAAGTCAAAACCGCAATCAAGCGTTGATGTTCATATTCAAAGCTTCCTGCACACTTCAGACAACTGTGTGGAGAAATTAGGTAGGTTCTGAGGGTGGGCAATTCCTACCGGAACCTTCTGCATATATATATATATATATATATATATATATATATATATATATATATATATATATATATATATATATATATATATATATATATATGTGTGTGTGTGTGTGTGTGTGTGTGTTTAATTGCACGCGTGTCCGTTTCGTTTTTCTCTCTCTCCGAAGCTGGACTCCGTCTCTCTCTCTGCAGCAGGTGGGCGAAATGAAGAAGTTCACCAGCCAAACAGCAGCGGGGGACGGGTTTCCATGGCTACCATTTAGGACGATCAGTGTATGTGTGTGTGTGTGTGTGTGTGTGTGTGTGTGTGTGTGTGTGTGTGTGTGTAAGGGAGCGAGAGAGAGAGACACCTGAGAGAATCAGGGTGAAAAACGCAGAGGATGGGGAAGTGATGTTCACTGAACCCGTGAGACAAACACCCGATACGTTACACACACACACACACAAACACACACACACACATACACACACACACTTTCTTTCCACTTTTATTACACCACAGCGCTGCTGAATTCTGGATTCTGATTGGTCAGAAGGTGTTGATCCGTTTCCTACAACAGCAGCTCTGACAGAAGCGCTGCCTCAAATCACGGGTTTATATTAATGCGCTCGTTCTGATAGGTTACCGTTTCCATGGTAACAACTCGTTCACAGGGACGTGTACAGCGAACGCTCCAGATAAACGGATTTAAAAAAAAAAAAAAAAAAAAAAAAAAAAAAAGCACTGATATGTTGAGGTTTTCTGTAAGGAGAACGTTTAGAGAAGAAGTCTCCGGCGTCTTTCGGCGGTAAAGTAAAAGCCGTAACTTTGCTGTGAAGTTTTCCGAGGAGTTTTTTACGCTCTTGGTGGCGTGACGTGCTGCTTCAACTGAGAGAGAGAGAGAGAGAGAGAGAGAGAGAGAGAGAGAGAGAGAGAGAGAAAGAGAGGCTGGTCTAGGAATGGCTGTCTCTAGCCACTATAACGTAAGCGAGAACAAGGAACTAACATGTTTCCACCACATTAACGTAACTATAAATGGATAAAAAGTACAGCGTGTCATTTTTTTTTTCAAATGAATAAAAATTGTAACTGTGATGTAGAAGGAATAAACCATTCCAGGACATGATGTTCTAGGAAAATCATCAACTTTGGAGTGGTAACTGTAAGTCCACTTCATTCATCACACCACCTCATCATTGATGACTTTCCTATAACAGAATGACACACCGAGCGTTTTCTTCCTTAATTAGCCACGCCTTTTCGACTTATTGGACAGGACAAGAGAGTGATCTTTGATTAGTATGCTATTAATACCGCGTTTGGATGTGTAACGACCAGAACCGTTATTGTGGGCGTGGCCTATCCTGCTGTTTTTTTTTTTTTTTCTTGAGCTCCAACATGAAATGTACACTTTAATCAGCTTGAAACTTTTCATTTTGTCCACGCGACCCCGGAAACGGATAAAAACACGGTTCTAAAGCTGTGAGAGTAGAGAATGAGGAAGGAAAGTCAGACAGCCCCACCTCCAAGAATTTACAAACGCCAATCATTTCATCTTGTGTAGAGAGCTGAAGTTAACCGTGGAGCAGCCACTTCGTCAATCATCTAAAACAACTGAAGTGGATGTCGAAAAGATTGAACCGGCTTTATAGGTTTTCAGTCCGTCACGTTATAGTGAAATATATAACAACTAAAAAATGACTTATTGAAGACGTTTCCTCAGTAATCTCAGGCGCTTCATCAGTTCCACTATTAATAACAGGTGATTACGGAGATGAATGCAGCAATTACAGCTGTTGTCCCTGCTGTTGCTGCTGATATTAATAACGGCTTCGTTAAAACGTGGAGTAATCGGCAGGAATGCTCCAGGAATGAAGGTGTCTGAGGCAGAGGAGGAAGTCGATAGTAGAAGTTTGCATCTTGGAGGTTCTCTGTTGTGTCAGTCCAGTGGTTCGGGATGGCTGATCCATGGCTCACCTTTCCTCACTGTGGGCCACGTTAACGGTGTGGTCTTTCGAAATACTTCCATGAACCGCGGTCCGATCTCGAATGTAGAAATTGTTTTTTTTCTTCAGTAGAACTTTTACATTTACTCATTTGACTGTTTGAATATTAAACAATAGGCGAGGCTCAACACAAAACGGAGTTAAAGCTGATTATTTTCCTATAACAGCACGATCGTTTGCCAATGATTACAATTTTGTATTTTATTAAAGAATACACAGAAAATACATTTGCTTTCCATATTTAGTTACGCTTAATGTTGTGAAACGTCCCCGAAACAAGTTAGTTCCTGTTCTCTCCCTCACCAACCTAACTTTTTCTCTCTTTTTTTGAAGTTAATGAAACAAGCAAACAAACAAACAAACAAAAAAACAACACAATTTGTCGTGTTACAGACAAACCTCAGAGCGTAAACTTCTCTGTCCTGGAGATGTCGGAAAACCTAAACTTACAGCTTTACCTCTGACTGTTACAAAACGCTGACACTGGAGACTCCTTCCCTTAAATGTTATATAAACACCTCCTCACAGAAAACGTCACCATATCAGAGATCAACCGTTTGAAGGACACGTTTTTAAAAATTCCGTTCGTGTTTAAATTTCAATTATACGGCGCATCTTCCATGAGAATTATAGAAACTGTTGCTATAGAAACAAAAACATACCATTATTATTATTAATAATAATAATAATAATAATATAAATAACCTTGAATGTATTCACAACTATAACACTTGTTAACATCCCAGAGATATCGGATGATTGATGAATTCATTCGACTCTCCGATCCCTCTGGGCTGAGAAAGAGAAAGAGAGAGAGAGAGCCTCTGAGAGCTAAATAATCCTAAAATATACAAGCCTGCTGACTACGCTATAGTTAATGGGGCTGTTATTGAAATATAGCAGTAGCAAACCACCATGATTTTCTGTATTCATCTTAATAATCACCTGTTATTAATATAGAACTGCTGAAGCTGCTCAGATTAGTGGGGAAACCTCTTCAAGAAGTCACTACTGCCAATACTAGAGAATTTTAAATGATGAAATAATGAAACCTTTATTTTTCAGAGATTTTCTTCCCAGATTCTTTTTCTCCCAGATTCATTAGAGACAAGTACCACCCACTATTTTGTCAAAGGTAGCAATGTGAGGGGATAAAAGTAAATGCCAAGACATCTTTTTTTTTTTTGACAGTATCACCCCCCTTTAAAAGAATCACATTTTGTTGCTTTTCAGCCTGAAATGAAGACGGACACCGTTTTTGTTTTATCCAGCTGTATTTACTCAGTGCAACTTATAACATCCAAGTGAAAGATGTAACACCAACATGTCAGAAAAAAATAAAAGAAATTAAAAAACAGAATAACTGAGTTGGAAAAAGGATCACCCCCCTGTATCGGTATTTTGTTGAACCACCTTTTGCTGTAATTACAGCCTTTAGTCTGTTGGGATATGTCTCTACTAACTTTGCACATCTAGACTTTGCAATATTTGCCCACTCTTCTTTGCAGAACTGCTCAAGTTCAGTTAAATTTGATGGTGACCGTTTGTGGACTGCAGTCTACAGATTTTCCACAGATTTTCAATGGGGTTTAAGTCTGGGCTCTGACTAGGCCATGCAAGGACATTCACCTTTTTCTCCTTCAAGTTTTGCTGTGGTCAGTTTTGCTGTGCTTTGGGTCATTGTCATGTTGGAAGGTAAACCCTCTTCCCATTGACAACTTTCTGGCAGAGGGCAGCAGATTTTCCTCAAGAATTTGACGGTATTTTGCCCCATCCATTTTCCTTCTATCCTGACAAGTGTTCCAGTCCCTGCTGCAGAGAAACACCCCCATAACAGGATATTACCACCTCCATGCTTTACTGTGGAATGGTGTTATTTGGATGGTGAGCTGTATTGGATTTCTGCCAGACATATCGTTTGGTGTTGAGGCCAAATAATTCAATTTTAGTCTCATCTGACCATAACACCTTTTTCCATGTGGCCTCAGAATCTTCAAGGTGTGTTTTGGCAAAGCTCAGTCGTGGGTGGCTTTTTTCTTGCAACCCTCCCATACAAGCCACATTTGTGGAGAATTTGTGATATTGTTGTCACATGCACACAATGACCACTCTTTGTCATAAATTCCTGCAACTGCTTCAGAGTTGCTGTAGGCCTCTTGGTAGCCTCTCTGACCAGTTTCCTCCTGGCTCTTTCATCCAGTTTGGCGCGACGTCCTGATCCAGGGAGGGTCTGTGTTGTACCAAATACCTTCCACTTCTTAATAATAGACTTCACTGTGCTTCTAGGCATTGATAAAGCCTTTGACATTTTTTTGTATCCATCTCCTGACTTGTTCCTGTCCACAGCTTTATCTCGGAGATCTTTTGACAGTGCCTTGCCACCCATAGTTGACTGTTTGCTTCAGTTGCACTACAAAATGCTCCAGGAAAGCTCTTTTCATGCTGAGCTAATCAAAATGACCACAGCTGATCACAGTTGAAAGTCAAATGGCTTTGTGTGCCATTGAGAAGGTGATTAGCTACACCTTATTGAGTTTACAAGTCATTTTTTACAAGGATGTTATAAGTTGCACTGAGTACATACGGCTGGATAAAACAACAACTGTGTCCGTCTTCATTTCAGGGTGAAAAGCAACAAAATGTGATTATTTTAAAGGGGGGTGATTCTTTTTTATACCCACTGTGTGTGTGTGTGTGTGTGTGTGTGTGTGTGTGTGTGTGTGTGTATATATTGTTTTTTTTTCTGTCTAATTTCCACCATTATGTCTGGAGCATTCCTGCCAACTACGACACAGTTAACAGAGCCGTTATTAATATCAGCAACAACAGCAGGGACAACAGCTGTAATTTCTGCATTCATCTTAATAATCACCTGTTATTAATCTCTCTAAATGGTGTTGGTAAATTACGGAGCATTGGCACAACACACCGGTCCACACCTACCCACAACCAGAGGTTAGGAATACACTGTGTGTGTGAAGTATGTGCCGATATTATGTTAAATGCTTGATTCTGATTGTTGAGTCATTTTCTGTAACAGAAGCTCTGACAGTAGTTCAGCTGGTTTATATTAATGCGCTCCTACTAATATAAAGACCTAAGATCGAAGTTAGCTTCCTGGTTTCTCGGTAACACAACCAGCTGCAGTTTTTCTTCCTTATATTATTAGCTTCAGGTGAGAGAAAAACGCGAGGCTGGTTTGAGGGAGCGCAATAACGTAAGTGGGAACAGGAACTATTTCAAAGACGTTCCACACCAATAAATGTAGCTATAAACAGATTAAAAAGTATGAAGTGTCGTTCTTTAAGCGTCGTTGCTGTGGTATAAAAGGAGTAAATCACTTCCTGTTATAGGAAAATAATCAGCTCTGATTCATCACACCATAACGTCATTGATTACTATAACTGCATAACATGGAGTGTTTTATTCCGTACATATCATCATCATAATCATCAACATCATCTCCTGACATTTTATTATCAGTATATCGTTGCATGTTCACCTCAATAAGCAGAGGAATCAGGACTGAAACATTTAATATTGTTTAATTGTGTTGATTGAACTTGTCATTGTATCATGGCTAAACGACGTGTTACGTATTATGAAGCGGCTTTCCGTGTTCTGCCGTGCTTTCCAGAGCCGTCTCTCTCACACACACTCACACATACACACTTTTCTGGCCTGTTCTTGTTGACTCTGTGAAGATCACAGATTCCCCGGGCATCCGCTTTGATGCTGTCGCTAAAAGGGGTCGCACCCCCGCGCTCATCCTCCAATCGCTCTATCATTACTTTTTCATCCTCATTCCTTCTTTCTCACCCTTGTTCACGCTTTCCTTACACGCACATCAGGTCCGCGTCGGAAATACGAAAATGGCTTTACGTACAGCCACTGCAGTGGGAGTAGCAGAGATTCCGCTCTCTTAAACGTCTCTCGCTCAGAGGAACGAGGTCAGCTCAACCGAGCGAGAACGTGACGGGGGGAAAGAACGGAGCGGCACGGCCGAGCCAAAGAGAGGAGGCGGAGAAGGCAGAGACACAAAATGAGAGGAATTACGGCGCAATTTCCCAGCTGAGGTTCAGGGCTCAGTCTCACCACCAGCTGGACTGCAAACCAAGGCCTACGTTTCCACTAGTTTAACAGCCAAACCATTACATCATCGTCTGAGCGAGTTTATTAATAACTGGTGTGAGAATAACGACGGCCGTGGAGAATTTTACCAGCCGAACTTGAAGAAGCTAGTTCACCATACAAACAGAACAAACACTGTTCTTTATCCTGAGAACGCAGACACGCTGATGGAAGAACCTTTTCAGGATCTCGGGAACCATAGGGATTTTCATACATCGATCATACATCTTAATTCTTCGGTGGTGGTTTGAGACGCGCGCTTAAAAACAGCTTTAATGCCATTGCGACCAAAGAAAAAAGAAATTCTGGCAGTGTGAGAAACATTCGATTGAAATCTCAGCGCGTGAGCACTGCTATGACGCTCGTCTACAATCCACCAATAGGAGGACAGCATGGGATTACACCAAACTCACGGGACAGCTACAAATACGCTAGCTGTGTTGGCAAAACGTAAACGAAACACGCCAATGGACCAAAAAAATAAATAAATCCTTATTCGGTCCCTCGAGGATTTTGAGATTTTGCGATCTCGCGGTAATGAACGCAAAAATCAAGCAAACTCCGCAATATTCGGAGGAGGTTGCGATTTTTTTCAAAATTACCGCAGTTTTTCCGCAGATCTGGGCCGAGACGCATCATGTGACGTCATCACAACGCGCATTCATCCGAAGCCCTCTTCGATTCAAGTTCGTCGAACATGAGTACGGCTAAAAGGTCTCGTTCACCAACAGACATCACCGCGAAAGACAATTCCGTGCGGTCGCGATTTCGCCGATTCGAGTAGCTTTCCGCGGAAAAAAAGCCGCAGCGGAATCGAACGGACTGATTCATTACCTCAAACTCTCTTTGAAGAACGTTTGTGTTTATGCACGTTTCCGGATCGCACTGACTGATGACGTAAGCAGAATGTCGTAAATTGCTTTGAATCGCACGTCTATCATCAGAGGATCTGTCGTGGAGAACACACATTATCACACGGTCTATACAGTGTTACAGAATTCAGCCAAGTAGAGGTGGGCAATATGGCAAAAAAAACAAAAACAAAACAATATCACGATATATAACTTTGTTGAGGTTTTGCTAATAAGGAGCCAAAAGGACTCTCTATATGTAAATTCAGAGCTTTCTGTACAGCGTTAGAGTGTTTTCACATAAGGAATTGAAAGGAAATTAAACAAGTGGTAAAAAATTGTTTTTGATATTTTTAAAAAATAATTAAATAAAATAAAGCACTGACACCTGATGATGATGATGATGATGATGATGATGATACGATATAGAAAAGTGTATCGTGATCTTATTATGTCACAGCACTGATATCATATCATCATATCGTCCTGCCCTAATCTTTAGTTCCTGTTGTAGACTGGGTATTTTTTTTTTTAACGCGGAATCATTATGGACATGCCGAACCATGCGACATCAAACATCGTATTCACACCACAAAACAAAAAAAATGATAAAAACAACAACTTTAATGCTCAACCGCTTCCTCGCTGTTCGATGGTGAGCTGAAACGCCGTATCGTTTGTGCTGTTTGTGTAATTGATGGGTTCAGAAGGTTCTGGAGCCTTGAGCCTACATACAGTAGTTTCTTGCCATTGCAAGTAATATGGTTATTACCAGTGGTGGACAGTAACTACGTACACGACGGCGTTTTAGTGCCACGTAAAAAAAATTTTAAAATTACAATTACGAGAATAAAGTCATAGCATTGTGAGTCGTAATATATATATATATATATATATATATATATATATATATATATATATATATATATATATATATATATATATATATGTATGTATTATATCGGTAATAGGATGCTGAGGTTAGAGCTGCCAGGCAGGAGGCCGAGAGGAAGACCAAAGAGGAGGTTTATGGATGTAGTGAAGGAGGACATGAAGGTAGTCGGTCTGAGAGAAGAGGATGCAGGGGATAGGGCTAGATGGAGGCGGATGATTCGCTGTGGCGACCCCTGAAGGGAACAGCCGAAAGGAAAAGAAAGAATATTTTGAGAAGTCAAAATTACGAGAATAAACTCGTAGTAATACGAGAATAGAGTCTTAATATTTCGAGAATAAAGTCGTAATATTGACGTGAACGTGTCTGAAGTGATGTAGTGTACAAGCAGGAGAATTTAGATCAGTTTTACGGTGGACCACCGCGGTAAAGTCGGTTTTATATCGGACATTCGGTGCACATTCGAGATTCGCTCTTCTATTTCTCAAGAAATAAACACACAAAAATGACAAAATGTGTATTTTCTTGCTCCGGAGTGGACGGAAAACGAGGTACAACTGATATATATTTTTAATTCACATTTTGTTCTTTTTTTGTGTGTTTATTTTTGAGAAATCGAAGCTCGAACCTCGAATCTGCGAACATCTGATATAAAGCCGACTTTACCGCGGTGTAATTTTGACTTCAGTCTCAAAATATCACGAGTTTATTCTCGTATTGCTACGATTTTATTGTCGTAATTTTGACTTTGTTCTCGAAATATTCCGACTTCAATCTCGTAATCTTAATTCATTTGATTTTTTTTTACGTGGCACTAAAACGCCGTCGCACGTTTTCAAGTATCTGTGCGTTATTATTTTTAGTGATTCCATTTTTGTAGACTTTGTACTTTTACTTCACAACATTTCAAAGCAAAATATCCTACTTCCACGCCATTATTTTCTGCAAAAAGTCTATCGTTACTTGTTACTCTGAAGTACTAAAGTACTCTGAACTGGACTGGCTAAAATATCAAAAAATAAAAATAAATAAAAAACATCTAAAATTCACTTTCAAATTCACGCAAACCAATCATTTTGCAGCACACCTTTTAACTGGCTGAAGAAGCTAGCTGTAAGCTACGGACCCCGGCACATGACGTACGGATAATATATATATATATATATATATATATATATATATATATATATATATATATATATATATATATATATATATTTGGGCGTTTTTTTTTAACGCAGAGATTCTAATTTGAGGAAACAGTTTCTTCCATGTTTAATAAATATGAATATTTGCCAACTCTTTGTAAACTCCTACACTCTTGTTTCGGTGTGCAGTCAGACAGCTCTCTAGAAACTGATTTTTAAAATAATACAGCTAAATAACTCAGTACCTTTATCTACCTTTGATACTTACCGTAAGTACAGTTAAAAGCAGTTACTTTTGTACTTTTACACAAGTGAAATTGTAAATTGAAGACTTCTACTTTAACTCAAGTACAATATTTGTTATACTTAGTTTGTCCATCGCTGGTTGTTAGTTCTTCAGAACGTAGTCTTGAAAAAAAAAAAGCGACCCCATCAAAGGGTCTTTGGATGATTATTGGTTGTGTTTCGAAAGCGGTTGCTGCTGTCACTGAAATCGTAGCTTGTTGTTTGTTAGTGTGGAGGTAGGGGTAGGGTGAGCGCTAACCAAGTCGGACAACCCGAAGCATCTTTACCGCGGTAGATGAATTGCAGCGATTCGTCATTGCGATATTGAAATTATTTCAGCAGACATGTAAGTAAATTGAGTTCCCTATAGTGATTATCAGTGGTGACCTGCAAGTCCACCTCTTAGGTCCTCACCACCAGCATTCACCAGGTTGTTGGTTTGAAAACAAGTGGAAAACCTGCAGACCACCATTTACATTTATGGCATTTGGCAGATGCCCTTATCCAAAGCGACTTACATTTATTTCATTTATACATCTGAGCGTTAAGGGCCTTGCTCAAGGGCCCAACAGTGGCAGCTTGGCAATGCTGAGATTTGAACTCACGACCTTCTGATCAGTAGCCCAACACCTTAACCACTGAGCTACCACCGCCCTCCACATTGGTGTTCATTGTGTTTACTGTGAATACGGACATGAAGAGGACAACAATCATCTACCCTAGTTTCCAAACAAACTTTTTTTTTTTTTTTTTGGGTTGCCCTCAATTAACGTCTCGCTGCAGAGGATGAAACATCGCTCAGGATAAATGAGACACAGCTGGAAGGGAGAAAGACGACATGGAAAGATGCGACGTTTAAGACAAGGGGAAGGAAGAGAAAGGATTTTCATGAGCCAGAGAGCCAGAAGAGAGACAACACGGGGCAAAACGTCAGAGTAAAGGGTAGCGGAGGGATAAAATAACGAGAGGTGTGAGGGTTTTTCGGTCAGCGGGGACCGACGGACGTTCTAAAAACAGCCGGTCTGTATCTGTGTCAGCGCAAACTGCGGCGTTCTGAAGTCCGTAAGCACTGGAGGTCACTTTTAAAGCACAGATGAAACGCATGAACATGTCAGAACGACCCAAAGTCTGTCACTCCATCACAAGATTTGTGATTTGTGCTTATTTGAAGCTACATGTAAAGATGTAAGTTTCAGTTTTGGGTAAAAAAAACTTGGGCCTAATTCTCATCCTCATAAGCAAAAGGGTTAAATATTTTATCTTGAGAGGGTCTTTTATTTTAGCGACTAGATTCAGTATCACGTTGCTATAGTCCTCGTGCCAACGTGTCGACCAATTGGAGAATATTTTTATCATTACAATTTGCTAAGTAAAATAAAACAGGCTAGATTAAAGCTAGTCTGAACAGGTTCATTTTTTGTTGTAGGAATATTTGGGCTTAACATATACAGCCAGGCTATCCATCATTTACGAGATACGAAATATGACATAAAATATATGGCTTTGTAAACACTTGGGGGGGGAAATAGAGGAAATGGTTTTTAAATCTTCTTAAACAGAATTTTATTTTCATTTTCTCTCATTCTGTAGATGTTCAGTTTGAAATATTTACATTTCTGCTTTACAGTGAGTGCGATACTGAATAGATGTACAGTGTGGCACACACACACACACACACACACACACACACACACACACGCACACACACACACACACACACACACGAGTCACACTCTCATCCAGGTTGCTCAGACAGCACATGGTTCACAGGGGGTGCGTTCACACTCCTCAGTGGTGGTGGTGGTGTGTGTGTGTGTGTGTGTGTGTGTGTGTAGGTTTACTGCGGCGTACGCTTTGTACTTCACTCTGCAGCGTGGCAGCACTCATTAACACACACACTGGTCAGCCATGCCAACACACCGAGTAGACACTAATTTGATTCCGTTCACAGCGCCGGCGTTTCTCGTGCTGCGTTACAATTTAGCACACACACACACTTCACATAGGCTGTAACTGAGCTATATGCACTACTACACCTTTCTGATTTATTCAGTTAAAGCAGCAGCCAGACCGACCTGACAGAAAAGTTAATTCACCGAAGGGGAAAGGACGCAAGACGTGAAAGACGGCACTCACTTCCGGGAGCGTTTACATTCACTTCGACCTGAGCCTCTTTCTTGTGAGCCAATAGAAAATTATTGGGCGGGACTGTGGTCTCTGGTTGGGAAAAGAAAATGGAGGCTACTTATTATTAAAACCGCGATGCAACGGCTGCGTCCGAAATCGCACGCTTTGACAGAACCTACAGCATTCGATTCAGTACGTACTGATCGGTATAAGTACTAAGCACGAATACGATCCGGACGTACTACGCAGCACGGATTCTGACAGCTCTTCCGCGCCAGTCCTGTTGCCTTATGGGATAGCGCAGTAGCCACAGTGTCCAGTGGTTCGAGAAACTGTCATATGACCCCAAAATAATGAGACATGATTAGAGAACTGATGATTCAGCGTCTGCTATGTCGAAACATGCTCCCACCCACTCGTATGCATATGAAACGCCCCAATTTACCCTCCTACACACTGCATTCAGCTAGAGGTCGTAACTCGTAATTCCCTCCAACTGGGGAAAAACCAAAGAAAACGCCACTTGAAATCGGAATTCCTACTCGGGAACTCGAGACGGTCTCCTCAGCTCCGAGTTCGTCCGGGTTCGGCACGTGACCTCAAATCAACATGGCGGCTCACAGCATCAACGGTAAACGAGGTAGCTGTTGCTTCTTACCTTTAAATGAATTATACTGTGTCATGTGCGTAGGACATGGACGAACATGCCGCACAATCTGGCCTGC
Source organism: Cranoglanis bouderius (assembly GCA_023630585.1). Taxonomy (NCBI): domain Eukaryota; kingdom Metazoa; phylum Chordata; class Actinopteri; order Siluriformes; family Cranoglanididae; genus Cranoglanis; species Cranoglanis bouderius. The sequence continues at coordinate 18,540,540 of CM042554.1, forward strand.
GATTGCTCGTTACATACAAGACATGCCCAAATTCTAATATTTCGCTTCTCAAAAAAAAAAAAAGGCACTGTCCTAAAATTAATGTGTATTTTCTAACATCAATATTTACACACCTCATGCAATTGTGGTGAATTTCTGAAGGCAGAATAATGATGTGAGTGTGTGCTCACTACTGATGCAGAGAGTTTGCTCAGGTATTCCCCTTACTGTCATGTGGTGTGTGTGTGTGTGTGTGCTCTACACAGAGCTACTGCTAACCAAACCCTCTGCATGAGTAGTAACTGTGCTTTAGTGTGATATATAACACTGGCTCAGATGTAAAGGCCAGTTTGGGTGAATATCACTGTGTGAAAAGCTTCCAAATCTTCCATTGCAAAAGTTTTGCCAGAAAACTATGTTACAGAACTCTGTGTTCCCAAGGGCCTTATATTCCGAGGGGTTCACATTCCCAGTGACTTATGCTCCAATCATCCTATGTTCCCAGGCTTTATGTTCCAAGGTTGCTGTAATACCAAAGTCCCATATATCCAGGGCCCAGTGTTTCCGAGGCCCAATGTCCCAAACATTACAATGCTCCCAAAGCCTTACATTCCTATGGCTTTATGTTTCCAAGTCTCCATGTTCCTTGCGCTCTTCATTTCCATGGACCTGTCTGCCTTATGTTCTAAAGGGCCTATTTTCAAGACTCTATATTCCCAGGCCCCTACAGTGAGGGGAAAAAAGTATTTGATCCCCTGCTGATTTTGTACGTTTGCCCACTGACAAAGAAATGATCAGTCTATAATTTTAATGGTAGGTATATTTTAACAGTGAGAGACAGAATAACAACAAAAAAATCCAGAAAATCAGCAGGGGATCAAATACTTTTTTCCTTCACTGTATGTTCCAAGGCTCTATATTCCCAAGTTGCTATATTCCAAGGCTCTGTATTCCCAAGTCTCTATGTTCCAAGACTCTATATACCCAGGCCCCTATGTTCCAAGGCTCTATATTCTCAGAACCTCTTGTTCCAAGGCTCTACACTCCCAGGGCCAATTTGTTACAAGACTCTATATTCCCAGGCCCCTATGTTCCAAGGCTCTATATTCTCAGAACCTTTTGTTCTAAGGCTCTACACTCCCAGGTCCCTATGTTCCAAGGCTCTCTATATATAGACCCTATGTTCCAAGACTCTATATACCCAGGCCCCTATGTTCCAAGGCTCTATATTCTCAGAACCTCTTGTTCTAAGGCTCTACACTCCCAGGCCCCTATGTTCTAAGGCTCTATATACCCAGGTCCCTATGTTCCAAGGCTCTCTATATATAGACCCTATGTTCCAAGTATCTATATTCCCAAGTCTCTATGTTCCAAGGATCTATTCTCCCATGTCCCTATGTTCCAAGCCTCTCTATATATAGACCCTATGTTCCAAGACTCTGTATTCTCAGAACCCTTTGTTCGAAGGCTCTACGGTCCCAGGGCCCCTCTGTTACAAGGCTCTATATTCCCAGGTTACTATGTTCCAAGGCTCTATATTCCCAGGACCCTATGTTCCAAGGATCTATATTCCCAGGACCCTATGTTCCAAGGATCTATACTCCCAGAGCCCCTTTGTTACAAGGCTCTATATTCCAGGACTCTATGTTCCATGGTTCTATATTCACAGGCCCCTATATTCCACGGTTCTGTATTCACAGGCCCCTATATTCCAAGGTTCTGTACTCACAGGCCCCTATATTCCAAGGTTCTGTATTCTCAAAACCATATGTTCCAAGGCTCTATACTCCTAGGGCTCATTTCAAGAGTTTCTATTCCCAGGACCCTATTTCCAAGGCCCTATTTCCAGGCCCCTCTGTTCCAAGGTTATATATTCCCACTGTCCATATGTTCCAAGGATCTACCCTCCCAGGGACCTATGTTCAAAGGCTTTATATTCTCAGAACCCTATGTTCCAAGGCTCTATACTCACAGGATCTTTTGTTCCAAGGCTCTATATTCTCTTAACACTTTGTTCCAAGGCTTTATATTCCCTGGCCCCAATGTTCCAAGGCTCTATATTCTCTGAACCCTTTGTTCCACGGCTGTGTATTCTCAGAATCCTATGTTCCAAGGCTCTATACTCCCATGGTCTCTTTCTTACAAGGATTTATATACCCAGGACTCTATATTCCAAGATTCTCTCTACATAGACCTCTCTATATAAACCTATAGACCTCATGTTCCAAGACTCTGCAGGTATATTCCCAGGCCCCTATGTTCTAAGGCTCTCTCTCTCTATATATATATACCCTATGTTCCAAGGCTCTATAGTCCAAGGACCCTATGTTCCAAAGCTCTGTGGCTCTCAATATAGGATCTATATTCCCAGAGCCCTGTGTTACAATGATCTATATTCCCAGGCCCCTATGTTCCAAGACTCTATATTCCCAGGCCCCTATGTTCCAAGGCTCTATATTCTCAGAACCTTTTGTTCTAAGGCTCTACACTCCCAGGTCCCTATGTTCCAAGGCTCTCTATATATAGACCTTATGTTCCAAGACTCTATATACCCAGGCCCCTATGTTCCAAGGCTCTATATTCTCAGAACTTCTTGTTCCAAGGCTCTACACTCCCAGGGCCCCTATGTTCCAAGACTTTATATACCCAGGCCCCTATGTTCCAAGGCTCTATATTCTCAGAACCTTTTGTTCTAAGGCTCTACACTCCCAGGGCCCCTTTGTTACAAGACTCTATATTCCCAGGCCCCTATGTTCTAAGGCTCTATATACCCAGGTCCCTATGTTCCAAAGCTCTCTATATATAGACCCTATGTTCCAAGGATCTATATTCCCAAGTCTCTATGTTCCAAGGATCTATTCTCCCAGGTCCCTATGTTCCAAGGCTCTCTATATATAGACCCTATGTTCCAAGACTCTGTATTCTCAGAACCCTTTGTTCGAAGGCTCTACGGTCCCAGGGCCCCTCTGTTACAAGGCTCTATATTCCGAGGTTACTATGTTCCAAGGCTCTATATTCCCAGGACCCTATGTTCCAAGGATCTATACTCCCAGGGCCCCTTTGTTACAAGGCTCTATATTTCCAGGACTCTATGTTCCATGGTTCTATATTCACAGGCCCCTATATTCCACGGTTCTGTATTCACAGGCCCCTATATTCCAAGGTTCTGTATTCATAGGCCCCTATATTCCAAGGTTCTGTATTCTCAGAACCATATGTTCCAAGGCTCTATACTCCTAGGGCTCATTTCAAGACTTTCTATTCCCAGGACCCTATTTCCAAGGCCCTATTTCCAGGACCCTCTGTTCCAAGGTTCTATATTCCCACTGTCCATATGTTCCAAGGATCTACACTCCCAGGGACCTATGTTCAAAGGCTTTATATTCTCAGAACCCTATGTTCCAAGGCTCTATATTCACAGGATCTTTTGTTCCAAGGCTCTATATTCTCTGAACACTTTGTTCCAAGGCTTTATATTCCCTGGCCCCAATGTTCCAAGGCTCTATATTCTCTGAACCCTTTGTTCCACGGCTGTGTATTCTCAGAATCCTATGTTCCAAGGCTCTATACTCCCATGGTCTCTTTCTTACAAGGATTTATATACCCAGGACCCTATATTCCAAGATTCTCTCTACATAGACCTCTCTATATAAACCTATAGACCTCATGTTCCAAGACTCTACAGGTATATTCCCAGGCCCCTATGTTCTAAGGCTCTCTCTCTATATATATACCCTATGTTCCAAGGCTCTATAGTCCAAGGACCCTATGTTCCAAAGCTCTGTGGCTCTCAATATAGGATCTATATTCCCAGAGCCCTGTGTTACAGTGATCTATAATCCCAGGACCCTATGTTCCAAAGATCTATATTCCCAGAGCCCTTTTTTCCCCAGGGCCATGTTTTCTCATGGTCCTATGTTCCCAGGCCCATATACAGTATTTCAGGCATCCTGTTTCCAAGGCCCTATGTTTCCAGGCCCAAATATTCCAAGGACATCCTATTCCCAGGCCCTCGTTTTCCCAGTCTCATGTATTGTAGGCTACCTACTCGCAGGGTCTTTGTTCCCAAGCCTGTATATTCCAGACATCATATTGACCTTTTCCAGATAATGGAATTATATTACACTACTCTCAATTCCCATATCGCTATTAGAAAAGCACATGTACTTCCTATGGGACTGGAATGTATCAGCCTTACGATTTTTTTTTCTCCTTTTCTTTTCATCATGTTCTGCTCCATCTAAAGGCATTTGAGGACAAAAAAAAAGCCATGAAGGTCAAAGCCAAGCAGCGTTTCCGGATCACTTTATCCAGCAAAATAAACCACTTACAGCAGTTTAGCAAAACGTTAACCGTGGCATATTTGCATGTGTGCAGAACAAAATTTGGACTTTCTCAGAACTGTGCACACGTCTCAGTTGTTAAATGCGATTGTCTAGATAGCTAATAATAATGCTATCACTTATACATCTACGAACACGATGTAAACGTCTCAAAAATGCAAAAAACGAAGACACATTTTAGAGCTACAACACCACATTTCAGTGATGAGAAATTTTATGTATTAAATTCTGCTTAAAGGTTTTATTTCATCCTTGAAAAAGTCACTGACGTTAGCTTGTGCTTGTCTGCCATTACTTAAAGAACTTAGTTCAGATAGTTAAGTTAGCTAATACTTCAATTTCAATTCAAATCTGTACAATACTGAAACACGTTGTATTACATCACAACACAGCTACATCATATAACATTCAAAAGTCATCCACATATCGAGACGTGCACTGTATTGCGAGTACACACACCCTTTGTGTGTGTGTGTGTGTGTGTGTGTGTGTGTGTGTGTGTTTGAGAGAGCAAGATGAATGAGTTGTTAGTCTTTGTGAGCTCAGATATGACTCTATGGATGGATGCATAGAGAGAGAGAGATATATAGAGAGAGTGAGAAAGGTGGAGAGAGGGAGGGTTGGAAGAGGATGAATGCATCCTGTATTCAGTGTAGTGCCTCTCTGCAGCTCTTTTTCTGATCCCCAATGTAGAAAAAAAGCCAATGGTTGCAGTCTGGATGCGTCAAACCACCTCCCTCTCTCTCTCTCTCTCTCTCTTTCTGTCTCTCTCTCTCTCTTTCTTCCTCATCCTCTCTCTTTCACCCCCACACTCTGTCTCCCCCAGTCTTCCTTGCTTTCGACGATTAGCAATTCACTGAGTGTCCACGTCATCTCTTGTCCTGCAGCAACTAGAAAGAGAGAGAGAAAGAGAGAGGAGAGGAGGAGAAGAAAGAAGAGGGGCCATGGTGGGCTAACATGGTTGGTTATTCTGTCGTTTCTGTGTTTCGCTGCACTTTCATCCCACGTTCTCTATATGCCGGATTTTATCATGCCAAGCTCCTTTGAGGTTTCTTTACCATCATGCATCCTTCTCTCCTTCTCGCCCGCTCTCTCTCTGTCTGCTTTTCTGCAGACTTAATAGGCTGCTGCTGTTTTAGGTGTTAATTCATTCTCACACCGTCTTCCTCACCCTCTTCTCTTTCTCTTCCTCCGTGTTCCTGTTGCTCGCGCCTCCTCAAGCCGCTGTTCCCTTTAAAGCACGAACAGGCGTATGGTGATATAAGCCCAGCAACGCTGTGGTTTAATATCGTCCATGGTGCCTACAGGGAGCTCGGGTCTGTACCGCAGCACTGATTAAAACTCCGTTGCATACGAGTCTGAGAGAAAGCGATATAAAGGAAGATGGCCATCTCGCCATCAAGGCTTCTAAATCACTCTCTAGAAACGAACATCCTCAGTGACTGACCAGAAACTGGCCTTTTGACTGAACGTCTCAGAAAGTTAAAGAGTCTAATTACACTGGCGGTCCAAAGTTTCTGAACCCCCGTGTTAACATTTTTGGATAAACTTCAAGAAACATGTTCAACAGGTTCACTTTTTTTTTTTTTTTTTGGCCGAGATTTTTTTATCCTTAATAAATATAGTGAACCGATGTTAAATGTATACTTGTCTAATGTTAGCTTGTCTTAAATTAAACATACACTGATAGATTTTATTTCTCGTCCTCCATTTAATTGACAGAAAGCGGGAAAATCGAGAGGAGACGAGCGATCACCGATGTAAAAGGGGGGTGGGAGGGGGACTTTCAGGGGTGTCAGTTAATCTCAGAGTTCCAAAAACGCCCACTCAACTGTCAATCATTCCAGATTCATATGCCAATTGGCTGATCTGCCGTTTATATTAGGGGGAAAAGATAGAAGACTCACTGATTACAGTTCAAGGGTATTATTGTAACGTTTTAGGGGCGGGGCTAAAATATTCTACAGGTTGTGGATACCAGGTGTCGAAACTCTGCTTATAAAATGGGAATGTGTATCTGTTGGATGTAAAGTACAAACTGAACACATGGACAAAAGCGTGCACAGAATTTTACACACAGAATTCACAAAAAACAACTATGGATCTGCCGAATCGTACGTTTACAATTTTGGTGTCGCATTCACGTATAACTAATTTAGACTTTTGACGGGAAATAAATGACCCTGACGCACATTTACCCTCCTGACGTCAAAGCACGATTTGAATTAGCATGGTTGGAGTTAGCATTTCTGCTTGCTGTGGTCACTCTGAAGGTCCCTGGGGGTGGGGGGTGGTGAAATCTGCTTAATTCAGCTGATTAATTGCTTTAATTAGGCTCACGCAGGGGTGCAGGGAGCGCAGTGTGACGCTGTACCATCTGAAGGAGCAGTGCAGTGTGTGTTTATGGTTAGTCAGAAGTCAGAAAGCCCCAAAGCCATGGAGCACGCACAGACAAACACACACACACACACACACACACACACACACACACACACACACACACACACACACACGCTGCCAGCTGGTGTATTTGATTATGACTGTACACATTTCATACTGTATATTGACATATGGTTTGAAGTAAATATTAGCACTATCATAGCCAAATATATTATTTAGATTTCAAAATATTCTTAAAAATGTCCTTATTAAAGATGTGTTTTCAAAAAATAAATAAATAAAAATGGGCCAATATAAAAAATTTGCATATATTCTAAAATAAATATCTCAAAATATATTGCATGAAACTTTAATACATGAAGACATACATGTATACAGTGTGTGTGTACAGTATCTGTGTTCAGTATCTGTGTACAGTGTGTGTGTATTGTGTGTGTACAGTATTTGTGTACAGTGTGTGTGTACCATTTGTGTGTACAGTGTGTGTGTACCGTTTGTATGTGTACAGTGTGTATTCAGTGTGTGTGGACAGTGTGTATTCAGTGTGTGTGTACAGTGTGTATTCAGTGTGTGTGTACAGTGTGTATTCAGTATGTATTCAGTGTGTGTGTACAGTGTGTATTCAGTATGTATTCAGTGTGTGTGTACAGTGTGTATTCAGTATGTGTTCAGTGTGTGTGTACAGTGTGTATTCAGTGTGTGTGTACAGTGTATATTCAGTGTGTGTGTACAGTGTGTATTCAGTATGTGTTCAGTGCATGTGTACAGTGTGTATTCAGTGTGTGTGTACAGTGTGTATTCGGTATGTATGTACAGTGTGTATTCAGTATGTGTGTACAGTGTGTGTACACAGTATGTGTGTACAGTGTGTATTCAGTATGTGTGTACAATGTGTATTCAGTATGTGTGTAAAGTGTGTATTCAGTATGTGTGTACAGTGTGTGTACACAGTATGTGTGTACAGTGTGTGTTCAGTATGTGTGTACAGTGTGTATTCAGTATGTGTGTACAGTGTGTATTCAGTATGTGTGTACAGTGTGTATTCAGTATGTGTATACAGTGTGTGTACACAGTGTGTGTGTACAATGTGTATTCAGTATGTGTGTACAGTGTGTATTCAGTATGTGTGTACAGTGTGTGTACACAGTATGTGTGTACAGTGTGTATTCAGTATGTGTGTACAGTGTGTGTACACAGTGTGTGTGTACAATGTGTATTCAGTATGTGTGTACAGTGTGTATTCAGTATGTGTGTACAATGTGTATTCAGTATGTGTGTACAGTGTGTGTACACAGTATGTGTGTACAGTGTGTACACAGTATGTGTGTACAGTGTGTACTCAGTATGTGTGTACAGTGTGTATTCAGTATGTGTGTACAGTGTGTGTACACAGTATGTGTGTACAGTGTGTGTACACAGTATGTGTGTACAGTGTGTATTCAGTATGTGTGTACAGTGTGTATTCAGTATGTGTGTACAGTGTGTGTATACAGTATGTGTGTACAGTGTGTATTCAGTATGTGTGTACAGTGTGTACACAGTATGTGTGTACAGTGTGTATTCAGTATGTGTGTACAGTGTGTGTACACAGTATGTGTGTACAGTGTGTATTCAGTATGTGTGTACAGTGTGTGTATACAGTATGTGTGTACAGTGTGTATTCAGTATGTGTGTACAGTGTGTATTCAGTATGTGTGTACAGTGTGTATTCGGTATGTGTGTACAGTGTGTGTATTCAGTATGTGTGTACAGTGTGTATTCAGTATGTGTGCAGAGAGTGTGTACAGAATCTCTGTGCGTAGTGTGTGTACAGTATGTGTATAGTGTGTATACAGTACGTGTGTACCGTATGTGTGTACCGTATGTGTGTACAGTGTGTATTCAGTATCTGTGTACAGTATCTGTGTACAGAATCTGTGTACAGTATGTGTGTACAGTGTGTGTGTGTGTGTGTGTGTACACAGTGGCCTGATGGGGCCAACCAAGGCCCATATGGTCATGTTTATCGCTTACTCTCGCAGCAAATGGTGCTGTTGGCTAAATACACTCGCGCAGCCACCAGCGGCTTCCACTAGGACGTCTAAACATTCCCAACCTCGACATGGAAACAAATTCCCAACCACAATGTCAACGTGGAGTATGAATAATTTATTCCTTCCTCAACTCATTCTTTATGATCTAAATGTATTATTTATTTATTTTGTTAAAAAATAATATGTACCGCAGTTTACTCTTGCCAACGGATAGCTGAATTTCTTACAAGCATTGTTAGTATCAGAACTTCTGTACTATGCTGTTATTTATGCAAATGAGGCATCATCTGATTAAATATGCATAAACTCACAAACCTAAAATCTAGCCTTTGGTTGATGCCACACGCTGTTATATATTTTAAATGTAATATCCTTCTAATTAGTGATAGGAATGATTCTGGATTTTGACCAATCAGAATCCAGAATTCAGCAGTGCTGTGGTGGTAGATTTATGTTGTCTTTCCTTTTACTTCTCCGTTATGGTTTTTTAAAAAAAATTTTATGTTTACAGGATAAATCCTACATTAGCAATAAACACTGAGATAAATAAATATATATATATATATATATATATATATATATATATATATATATATATATATATATATATATATATATATATTAAAAAAAAGTTTAAAAGCTGATCTTTTAAACAGCTTCGTGTTCCTGCAGTATGAGGCGTGGCGCTGCAGCCCTTCATGCCGTGGAAGTCTGGCGTGTTTTAATGTTGCAGTTGTGATGTGTGAAGTCATGGGTGGTAATTCTGTGGGTTTCCTTTCCCTCTCTAATACGTCTCTAGTTCCCTTCTCGCTTCACTGTATTTCTGACGTTTATTCCATTAAAGGTTGCCTGCCAGAGTACCGGGAGTAAGCGGGGAAAAACCATGCGGGCGTGAAAAGATGTAATTTTGTGGATTTACTTGAGATATGAGTGTGGCCATTTTGTTTAAGCGGTGGGAAAAGCTGAGCAGGTTCGAGCTCCAGTTGTGTGGTCTGTTGGGTTCTTATACTGCTGATGAAAAAAAATGTCTGTTCGCTATAAATAAGAGCTTCCGTCTCTAAATGTTATCATCCCGGATTCAAACTGTGGAAGTCAATACCACTCTGTATTAAGCAGTGAATTTAAAAAGCAGCATATCTTTTCAGTTTGGCAGTTAATTGGATATACTTCCTATGTTTTGGCGTTTCTGTTTTCACTTTATATTTATTTAACGATTGATTTTTTGGTAACACTGTACAATAACAATGCATGAATAATCGAGCACTAATAACCGAATTAATGCTTAAATATGAACTAGTGATTATTTCATTACGCGGCTGCATACTTATATAAATTATTATAATTATTATGCAAGTTATATAAAGAATTTGAAATGATGCACGTGTAATTCATATTCTTTGTTATAGCGCATGTTTGATTTAGTTTACCCTTACGTGTTAATTAATGCATTAACTAACAAACATGTACTAACATGTACTTAAGGTGGTCGTGATTAGCTCTTCATTAGTTCGTGATCAGTACATGCCTTAGCTTATCATTAGTTCATAGTTAAGTAAGTATTAATTCAGGTATTAGTGCATGATTATTCATATATATATATATATATATATATATATATATATATATATATATATATATATATATATACACACACACACACACACACATATACACATGTATGTACACATGTACACGTGTATACACACATACATATACACATATGTTTATATATATATATATACTGTATATATTATATATATATATATATATATATACACACACACACACACACACACACATATATATATATATATATATATAATATAGTAAAATGTAAAAGAAATAAATAAGAGTAATATACTACATCATTTAAATCTTTTATTCTCATTTTATTTTATACTTGTCTATTTTTATTTTTTATCCTTATTTTCACTTTATCTTTATCTATTAAAAATCATTTCATTTTTACTACTTTACTGCACAGCTTCCATGTGTATAAAAAGTAATGCTCTAGTAATAAACATCGATTAGTATTTTCTTATTCTTCTTTATTGCAGAATGATCATTTCATTCGTCAACAATCCAGTGCTCAACTATAACTACACCTATAACTATAATATTTCATTTGAGCTAAACTTAATATAGCTTTAATATACTTTGGTCTGCGAAAATGTAGAACATGATCGATACGGTCCGAAGAGTTCGAAGGCGTATCAAATGAGATCCGCATCCTGTGAAACAATATGATATCGGTATTAATGTAGACTCGTGCTCGATATCTAGAGCACGGAGGAGATTTTCCCAGACAGGAGTGTGTGAAATTTCCTGTCTAACATACACTGACACTGTGGTCTTTCTGACGAGCTAAAATGGTGGAACCTTCACCATCAAATGTAACTATAAACGGATAAATACATACGACGTGTCTTTCTTTAATCATTTAAATTGTTAGTATTGGTAAATTGCTGTAGTATAAGAGGAAGAAAACATTTCATGATGTTTTGTTGTAGGAAAATAATCCACTTGACGGTGGATAATCCCCCTTCAACAGCACAACACAGGAGTGTTTTGTTCCTTACTCCTCCTATTACACAGTGATATATGTGTATATACTGTAAATGGACACATATACTGTATGTACATCCTGATAAAACACAAACATGCCAAATTCCTATCGCACCCTGGTCATGTAAGCTAACAGAACAGCTTGTGCGCGGACGCTCTTGGCACGCGTGTCCAGTGCAGGGGTGAGTCGGGGAATCGGACGGGTCCCGTCTCGGCTCGGTAGTGATGCATCGTGTTTGGGTTCCTCTCTGACACCGAGCTAATGCGCTGTAATGGATTGCAAATGAACTGCTTCCAAGGACACTAGCGATTCATCACGGCGCCCAGATGCTACGGATTCCACCTCTGTCTGCGGGGAAAAGGAGCGAAAGCCACTGGATGTGGCCTTAATCAGTATTTATGGCGGGATCTCTGGCAAAAAAAAAAAAAAAAAAAACTCAGGGAGAAGTTAGAAGAACGAGCTCCTTTAAAATGCTATCAGAAAATTGGCCTAATGTTAACGGCGCGGCGCTACGGCCCGACTGAGATCAATTCTTTATAATGGCTCTCACTCGCCGTAATGGCTCCACATCAATTTTAGCACTTAGTGGCCGAGTGCGTACGGGGGAAGGGCTTCAGAAATGACCGCGGATCTAATTTAGCAGCCGTGTTACGGAGTGCTTCGGGATACGGCGATGAATTCAAGTGGTTCGGTCTCGTGCGTACGGCGACGGAAAGACACGTGCGGCTGTGTTACCTTCGACTTTATGCGCATAAATCAAGAGATAAGATGCTCGGATTCTTATCATTGTTCCGTCTCGATGAATTTCCAAAGATGACGGTGCAGAATTGAAATGACTGAACACGACAATGAAAAAAAAAAAAAAAAAACGTTCCGTAGTTTCCACATCGACTTTTAACATCAAATTTCTTGTTCAAATCAGAGTTAAATGAATATTTTTGGTTAGTTTGCTATTTAGTCTGCGCAGAATTAAAATGAACCGAAAATCAAAAATGCGTGTGTCGGGCTGAAAACATCCTCATTTCCATCACTGGTCATAGATTTGTTTAAAAAAAAAAAAAAAAAAAAGTTAAACAGATCTTTTACAAGTGTGTGTTGAGACCACAATAATGAACCAAGCATGGATAACAAGGAGTCCGCGAAATAAACGATTAGATAATTCTATAATTAAGGAAGTCAAAATCTTTTTATTTTTGGTCTAAATCTCCAGAACACGTGGCGTTTCTGCGGCTCTACGGCTCAAGTCATTTGGCTCGGTTCGGCGGCTCACAGCTACGGCTCAAATGCTGCGACCCGAAACACGCGGCATGTTCGATTCACTTCCTGCGGGTGAGCCGATTCAGAGTCAAATCGCTCGGTCGCTGCGTCCTCGCCTGCCTAAAGAACCACCACACGTTAACAGACTAAACAATGTGTATGAGAGAGCACTCCAAAGTATCTGCATCACGCCGGATTCGAAGAACCCCGATCTATCTGACCTTCTGAGCCGTTACTGCTTTCATCGCAGGAGAAACAACACCACAGCTCTGTGTATGAGGCTGTTCATTTGTAAAACACCCGAATGAACACCGTAACTTTCATATTTGGATCAAATCTGTTCACGCATACCAACTGTACCGACACCACAGATCAGGCTGGTTCTTCAAATCGGGCCCTCGGGGTCCAGTGTCCTGCAGAGTTTAGATCTAACCCTGATCATTCACACCCAAGCAAGCTAACCAAGGTCTTCAGGATTACTAGAAAATTACAGGAAGTTTGGAGGTTGGAGCTAAAGTCTGCAGATTTGAAGAACCATGTTCGCTGTAGCCAATATCAAATGTAGTAACGTTTAAGACCTCATTGAAAAGCACAAGATATTGTATGTCAATCATAAACATAATTACTGTAAAATACTGTTCATTTTTATTATTTGCTATGCTTATACAGTATTAAATCTGTTCGTTTGTCAAAACGCATGAATACAGTAGGCTTTTCTCCATATTTCTACTAGCCCTAGCTCTGTAACCAGTGGAATCTCGAACATCTCAACATTTTTACAGCAGGATGCTACTATAGAGGACTTATTTCCGTGAAAATTTCAGGTTCGTATCTGGTCCCTCGCCAGCGGTATCAAACCCGAAAGTGAGGGAAATTTTTTAAAAAATTGCACTTTCTCGCCCACATAAAAAATAAAAGCGAGAGAAGGCTCAACCCTTAAATGTTCTGCATGCACACTAGACTTACCCAGGTACCCCCTTAAAAAAAAGACTCGGACCCTTCCCGTTGTAAACTGACCCTAAAAGTGGACCTGTGCGCAGTCATAAGCATTACAATTGGACTTCAGTTCTAACTTAAGGACTTAAGTTCTAGCCCGTTCACACCAAGAACGATGACTATAACGATAACTATTTTAGTGTCCACAGCAACACGATATCATTCCAAGCGCGCTGCAGTTATGTCGTCTGCCGCTTTAAATGCTCGAGCTCTTTAAAGCAGGATGGATTCTGATTGGCTGTCAATGTTTTTATCGTTCATCAGCTGGAAACCATCGTTCTGAAACCGGTTCCGACGATATCGTTCCTCTGTGCCGTTATCGTTATAGTTGGGGCGTGGGTTCTGCTATTCTTTTATAATTAGAACGACTTTTAGAACTATATCTTCATCGTTATCGTCATAGTTGTCGTCCTTGGTGTGAACGGGCCTCGAGTCTAAAGGAACACGGATGTGCAAAATGTTCATATATGTCCATGTACCTTGGAATGTGCTCTAGAGATCAGTTTTTGTTCCAAGAAGCATCCATAGGACCATCCTTAGCTCAGATATCGAGGTTTCCGCAAACATATACGTATATCCAGAATTTGTTGCGCGACACAAAGATGGCCGTCGTAGTTAAACCAAGTAAAAAAAAATAAAATAAAATTTTTTAAAACCGGGTGGTTTTGCAATGACAGTACGTAGAGGTAATCACTCAAAAAGAAAATGAGGTGCATCGGACCACCTGAGATGGAATGAGCCGTTTTATTTGTATAGCGATTTTAACAACATTGTTGAAAAGCAACTTTACAGACATAAGGATACAGATTTAGATCCTTAGTGGGGAAAAAACCCTGTGACTACATGAGAAAGAAACACTGAGAGGAAGGAGACTCAAAAAAAAAACAACAACAAACAAAAAAAAAAAAAGAGAGTCGTCTGTAGTGGGATTATAAATCATTCCAGTATAAAGGTGTAGAAGAGTAAAGACAAACAGTACTGAGTGTGTTGTATTGTGAATAAGAGTCCTGGGACGAGCAACAGGACAGGCTTTATGATTACAGCAGCAGTAGTACAAATCTACAGCATCCAGGTGAGAACTGGGTAAAAAGGTCATCTCTTGAGTTTTATCTGAGCCGAGGAGATAGCGGGACGGTCCGTGGTGGTGATGGTGTTCGAGAGCGGGCATTAGTATTAGCGTGTGATTCAAAAGTGTCGGTACAGTCTGCGTCTGGGATGAAAAACGCCGCATGCTGATGAGGACAGATGACTGGAGCGATGATGAACACCAGCGCGCCAATCCCGCCCCCCCTATCCAATTTACGACTCCTCGGCGTGCACCGTCTTATGAGATTCTCTCCCGGTCGAGAGAAAGTGGAAAAAGTGTTTTTAAAAAAAATATATATATATATATATATATATATATATATATATATATATATCTATATATATATATATTCAGGATGCAGGTGTTGTAATCAAGCATGATCTCAAAAAATACACTATGTTACCTGGCCTAACTGTGACCTCAATCTTCAAAAAGACCTTTCGATCGGCCGCCTTCCGATCAGTCGTTTTTGTCGCAAAAAGAAAAAAAAAAAAAAAAGAAGAAGCAGAATCCGCCTCGCTCCTCGCGGCCTAAAGCGGTGATTGCGTATGCAAATGAGCTGCTTTGGCGGCGCTGCTATTTTAAACAGCCATCATTGTTAGCAGGATCGCCGGCAGACAGGAAACAAATTACAAGTGCAATTTATTTTCTGTGCTCGAGCAAATGAGCCAGCCTTAATGGTGCTCAAAGTAAATCAGACAGATTGTGTTAATAAAGCACCGATCCAATTCAGACTCGCTTTCATTTGGGGTGGGGGGGGGGGAGGTGTGTGGTGAAAGAAAACGAAGCAAAGGTGTGTATGTGTGTGTCTGAGAGAGAGAGAGAGAGATGATGATGATGAGCAAGTCTTTCATTCCCTTATGCAGATGTGCAGGATCAGGTGAGAGCAAGCGCCACACACACACACACACACACACACACCTGGCATTCACCAGAGAGTGAAATGAGACGAGACGAGACGAGGAACAGAGTTAAACATTCCTCAGATCAGTGGCTATCAAATCCAACCCAGTTCCAACACTGAAGCAGAAATGAGGATGACTCGAACACCGTTCCACTAGGGCCCTGTCCCAATCCGCTATTAATCACTCTCTCGGGACACTCCTCAACTTCACTCGCGTGTGAAGGTGAGAGATAAATGCTGTCCTCTTATCCAAAAAGGACGGAATCTGCTTTAATTGTTCGTGTCCGCAAAAAAAAAAAAAAAACCAGAGAACTTGTTTCAATGAGTAATTGCACTTAGACTTTAATTGATTTAATCTATGAAATTATTTTACCTCACCCCAAATCCATTCGTGTAAATCTTTGCCTCAAACCACATCTTCAGCGATGTCTTCTGTGAAACTGCTGTGGTTCAGGACAAAGTGGGACACGAACCGAACTTTCACCGCGTAGCCGAAACGACGACGATCTGGACGATGACGCGGCCCCGCCCACTTCAAACGTATATCTTGTAAATACAGACTCTTGTTGTTATTTTACTGAAAACCGAGAACGTGTAGCTTAACAGTCGTGTTTTAGGCTGAGAAGGTCGTCTTCTTGTTACTTGTTATATGCCAAAATTATCTCTGGCAGAAAGCTAACCCTAGGGTCACGCTAGCGACAGATAACCGCTCGCTTCCTACGTATCTACGTATGCGTGCGCGACACATGAGGATATCGTAACTGAGATTTTCTCAATTTTACGCACGTTAGGTACGACGCAGCAAAATCCAATCCAAACGACTGGCTCGAAAGGTTCCCCGGACCAATCCTATGGCGCGTGTGGTCCGACGTTTCGTCAGCTCTCCACTCGCAACTTTAATTCCTTCCTGCAATCAGTTTCCCATTTCCTGTCTGACATCTGAATAAATAAAGGAACATTTACAACCGTGATTTCGTCTCATCCTGTCGTATATACGACCTCTTACGAAGAAAAATGAAGCTCGGGAGGAAGTAGCAGAGATCACCGGCGGATCCAGTGAGTGATCTAGTGAGTTTTGACTCCGATTAGTGCATTATTTATTATTTACTCGTGTTTTTAGTATTTAACCGTAGGCTATACATTTTGGCTACTACTGTTTTTTCAGAACTACAAAAAACAAACAAACAAACAAAAAAAACCCGCCGGACAGGCCACACCCACAAAGACTACGATCGACACGAGGGACTTGTCACTTACCGGTGTTAACGTAAGGACTTAATCTAAAGATGGAGACTGGAGAAAGTTGTGCACACTCTTGAATTTCGATTCGAACCATTCTTTTGACGGACTGTAAATGAATTCATTTTTGTGGAAAAGTCTAGCGAGAGTAAGTCGAGTCCGCACTCATCTGAAGTGCTTCATCAGTTACACTATTAATAACAGGTGACTATTAAGATGAATTACAGCCGTTGTCCCTGCTCATATTAATAACGGTTGCATTAACCATTAGCATTTTTGGAATGCACGCTTTTAATTTAAAAAAAAAAAAAAAGAGGTGCAAATAAGTAGAAAATCGATTATTAAAAAGTCTAGTTATCTTAACATATATTTACAAAACAATTGAAAATGACCTGAATGACTAAAAACCCCTCATAGGCACTTTTTCTCCCCCCCAGGCGGTACACTGGATTTCATTGAGATTTGTGCTGCTTTTTTCTTTGCTGATGTCATCGCTTTGCGCCCCGTTTACTTGGTATCAACGACTCGGTCACATAATTACACGGCTGTAGATGGTGTGCGTGGAGGACCAGAGACCAATAAAACAGTAACGATCGCCTGGCATTAAGAGCAAATGAACAAAATCTGTCTCCTCACCGTGACAACACCGATGACTGAGTGATGCAATATCGCCAAGTCCTTTCCCTCTCGCTCACGGAGTGTTATGGCTGCGCTAAAGGCCATGGAGATGCTGTTGGTTGATATGGAGTGCGTTTTCCTCACTTGCTCACTGTACTGTAGTGTAGCCTAAGTCAGTTATCATCGTGCCTCTTCATGCCTTACTACAACTCTGTTCTGAGTCAAGAGGTGATTTGGCATGCTAATCCGATCCTTTACAAATCTTCCCAAATCTGACCCTGTGATTATGTGATGAGGCGTACATTTGCTGGTTAATGTGATAAAGGAAGCATGGACCGGTCTGGACTGGGCTGTGTTCTGTTTTACTGTGTTTGGCTTTTTCTGTTTGCCTTCTGTGTTTGGCTTTACTGTGTATAACTTTACTGTGTTGGGCTGTGCAAGTCTGTAATTATTTGAGCTGCACTGTGTTTGGCTTTTCTGTGCTTGGCGTGGCAGAGTTCCACGTTGTGTGCTTTGGCTTTACTGTGTTTAACTTTACTATCTTTGGCTTTACCGTGTTTGGCTTCTACTGTGTTTAGCTTTACCGTGTTTGGCTTTTACTGTGTTTAGCTTTACTATCTTTGGCTCTACCGTGATTGGCTTTTACTGTGTTTAGCTTTACCGTGTTTAGCTTTACTGTGTTTTGCTTTTACTGTGTATAATTCCAATATGTTTGGCTTTGCTGTGCTTTGTTTTACTGTTTAACTCTACTGTGTTTGGCTTTACTATGTGTGGCTTTATTGTGTTTGCCTTTTCTGTGTTTTGCTTTACTGTGTTGGACTTTTCTGTGTTTTGCTTTACTGTGTTTGGTATTACTGTGTTTGACATTTCTGTGTTTTGTTTTGCTGTGTTTAACTTTACTGTGTTTTGCTTTACTGTGTTTGGCTTTACTGTGTTTGGCTTCACTGTGTTTGGCTTCACTGTGTTTGGCTTTACTGTGCTTGGCTTCACTGTGTTTAGCTTTACTGTGTTTTGCTTCACTGTGTTTTGCTTTACTGTGTTTGGCTTCACTGTGCTTGGCTTCACTGTGTTTAGCTTTACTGTGTTTAGCTTTACGGTGTTTTGCTTCACTGTGTTTGGCTTTACTGTGTTTGACTTTTCTGTGTTTAGCATTGCTGTGTTTGCCTTTGCTGTGTTGGGCTTTGCTGTGTTTTGTTTTGCTTTACTGTGTTGAATTGTCTAGGTCTGTTTGTTCTTGTTTTGTATCTAATGTATTCAGCTCTGCTGTGTTGGGCTACATTGTGTTCAGTTATGTTTGGTGTAACCCCTGTTGTAGCGACAGTGTTGTAATAGCAAGTAATGCTAAATGTGGAGTCAGGACATTAGCTGGAGAAACACCAATGTACTAATTCTTATCTAATCAGTCTATGTACGTAATCCTCCATCGCCGAGCAGCATATGGTCACGATTATACATCTGCAACACACACACACACACACACACACACACACACACACACACACACACACACACAAACACAGACATCCAAGCACATGCTCTTCTAAAAGAGGCAGATAAGAGTTAGATTCCTAATTTATTTATCCAACAAAACTACATTTGTTATTGTTGTGCATTATAAACGCTTCTTTAGCTCCACTTGCAGGCACTCAACATACACAACATACATGTGTGAATTGCTATCAGTGGAAGTGTACGGCCATTATTATTATATTATTATATTATTACATTATTATTATATTATTATATTATTACATTATTATTATATTATTATTAGCTAAGTGTGCATATGTTAGCCTGCTACTAAAAGGTGTGTGAGTTTAAACCTACTGGGTGGGAAACAATGCACAATTAGTCGGAGATTAGCATTTTCACACCTCGACTCACAGCTACGTATTGCGACCGCCGACATATGGATGCACACGGCACTGAAAATCTGTTCGATTGTGAACAGTGTGGTGTGTGAGAGTGAGATTCGCTTGGCTTGGAGCGTTGGTGGATAAATAGGGGATAAACAGGGAACTTGTCCAGAGGAGAAAAAGAAATTAGGTCCATAAGTGAGCCGCTTTCTCAGCTTTAGCCTCCCGTCTCCATCGTGAGAATAATGAAGATTAATAAAGCGGATTAGCTGCAGTCGCTACACCTGCATCCGAACGGCTCAGACGAACCACAGACCGGAAGTGACACATCTATCATGCCAGTTTGGTTGTGTGTGAAAGTGTGTGTGTGTGTGTGTTTGCTGTTGTTGTGTAGAGGTTTAGCAATCTTATGTTACACCCCTTCGGATAACGCGGTCACACAAAAAATGGCCTCCTGAGGTCAGATACCTCATCTTTACTCACTTTCAAATGAAACTTTCCGTGATAACACACCGTTCACAAGAAAGATTCTAATAGCGTAATATTTTAATCGTTTTTAGATTATTTAATGGAATTAATTCGTTTATTGACATACGGTGAGTGAATATTTGGCCTAGTTTTATGGTTAAAATATGACGTGAGTGCAAAATTACTAACATAAATGTTCCTCCTTCTGCACGGTCATTTTAAAAAAAAAAAATGCCTGATGGATAGAATCCCAGAAAAATGGCAAAACTTTCAACATCAGAAATGTCTATACATTAGATACAGAAAAACAGGTAAAGCTTTCAAAACAACAACAAACAAACAAACAAAAAAAAAACGATTCAATGAGTACGATGTTTCATCTGTTCGGATTAAACGCTGTGGAACATCTGCGATGTAAGCTAGTTCCTGTTTTCACTTATGTTATAGCAGCTATAAATATAACACTCATTCCCTCACCAGCCTGTCTTTTTTTCCTCTCTCTTGAGCTTTGTCACACTGCAAAGAAACCCGCAAAGAAGTGCAAACTCCTCCGTCCTGAAGATGTCGGACAGCTTAAAGTTACAGCGTTGCCTCTGACACTGGAGACTCCTTCCATAAATAAACGTCTCCTTACAGAAAACCTCACCATATCAACAATCACACACGTTGGTTTAATCCATTTAGTATTAGATGTTGTCGAGCGTCCGTCATTCGCGTCCCTGTGAGCGAGCTCCATTTCCACGCTCGTCGTGGCTCATCGGCGTGCTCTCTACATCCTCGTTTGCTCTCCTGAACCTCCTCTTTAACTGCCGTTACTTTTAACGCCGGGCCGGTTTGGTTAAACGATCGATAGAGCAGAATCTCACAGATTCAAGATGCTGCAGACTTGTGCTACCCACAATTCCTCGCGGACTGAGCATGCGCATGTATCTCCTTTCAGTGGATTTTCCGAATAAGGTGTTTACATGCAACAAATTTCAGATTAAAACCGGCATATTCCAGGGGTGGGGATCAGAATGTTGTGTTAATCTGAATCGGGCAGTCGGGTTGCGGCGTTTACGTGACTCAATACTAATTCGAATACTGCCAGATTTCGCTTAATATCTTAATACTGATGCGCACGTAAACGTATTCATTGTATGTGTTCGTGGCAGCAGATATTTGTTCCCAGTCGTAGCTCCTGAGCCAATCGGTGACACTCGACATGCTGCTACAGGCCTGACGTGTTTCATTTACACATAATAGAAGGACCCTGGCGATTGGGAAGAACAAGCGTTTTCAATTCGTTCCGACCCTGTAGACGAGGCTTTCTTTCCCGATCACGATTTTCCATTTTATGAACAATATAACTGTCCAGAGGCGTTGGCCGAAAAACATAAAGGAAAATGAGCATATTTGTCAGGAGGGTGTAACTATATTATCAACTGTGCGGTTGCGCCAAGCGCTAAAATGCAGCTGGATGGTGGATTTTCAGGTGAGTCTGCCGTAATGTGCAGTAAACAATAAAAAAAAAAAGACCTACAGCCAATTCTATTGTTTTCGCTATACACTGAAGACATTTGGGTTTGAGATCGCAAGATGACTCTGAGACTACGAGATCAGAGTTTCAGCTTTCATTTCCTCATATTTGCATCGAGATGTGTTAAACAACTTAGAACATGGCACCTTTTATTTGAACCCACCCATTTTTTCGAGTGATCAAAAATATTGGAAAATGTGACTGAGAGGTGTTTCTTGCTGCCCAGGTTAAATGCCTTGTTAAAGTGATTGTTTAAAGAATTATTGGCGCTTGGTTTGAGCCCTAAGTTTCGCCTGTGAAGACTGCTATCTGTTGTTAAAAAGCAGCATAAACCAACATGAAGACCGGAGAGCTGTCTACGGGAGAAAAGCGAGCCATTTTGAAGCTGAGAAAAGAGGGAAAATCAATCGGAGGCACTGCACAAGCAATGGGCATAGCCGATACAACAACTAGGGATGTCCTGAAAAAGAAAGAAACCAATAAATTGTAGTCCTTTTTTGCCGAAAACTGAAAGTGGCTATATGTTTTTGGCTATATTCAGCTGAAATATTTCGGTGGCATGCCACATAAATACAGTTAACAGATATGAAAAATATACTTGCCTAACGTCAGCTGAGTCAAACACGCACTCCGATTACTGTGACGGAAAGCGAGGACGCGCACACACGAATCCTGACCGCGTCTGACGTAGGGGAGAAGGGGGCGTGGCTTCCAGGCGGTCTCGGTCTAATCAAAACGTCTGCGCAAATCATTCCGGATTTACATGTCGAGTGGCTCATCTCCCGTTTTATTGGGGAGAAAACGATGGCTCCTTTGGTGCCTTTTTGAGCGATAACTCATACTAGTGCTCTCGAATGTTAAACTGCGGAGCTCCTATTGAAAATGCGTAAAAGGTTGGCAGGTCTGGTAATAAAATCGTCAGAATTAAATCGTTATATTGCACAAGCCTGCTATATACTGTAATTCACTGTAATTCACTGGACATGTGCAATTTATGCACAAGCAATTTCCCTAAAATTTGATTTTCACAGGAATAGACTTTAGTTCAAAACAGGTGAGGAATTTCACTTCTAGCAGGAGGACATCTGATATGTTGTCAAATGGGTGTTTAGTTCTGTAGCTAGCTTGCATGGCCAGATCTCACTACCCTGGTGCTCCCAGTGAAACCATGGCAACTACTAAATAAAACTAAAGATAAGACAGCGTACTTGGGACAAATATAGAGTGATCTGAGCGATGCACGTCGAACTATCGCTGCCGATGTGAACGCAGCATGAGCACGATACATTACACCACTACTGTATTTAAAATTGTACTTCGGTTAAATGTCAAGAATGAAAATAATTCTCTGTGGGTTCTATTAGATTATATAATTATGTATAATATTTATATTATGGTTTGTAATGACATACTGTACTTTTACTAAGAGCATATTCTATGTCATATTTCCATTTCTTTGTGCTTTGATCATCTATCAGTCCTGTACAAAAGACACAGAAAACAACTTTCTACAGTTATAATTCTCAATTATAATCTTGTATTTTCATTCAAACAAAGCCCCGCCCCCTTCCTCGAGCCTGCATTTTTCTTCCAATTGTTTTGATGTTAAAAAAAAATAATAATAATATTGAAAAGCGTAATGGACGTGCTTGTCTTTCAGCATGAATATCCTCTCCTGCTTACTAAGACAAACGTCAGCTTGATTGAGAGTGTAGAATCTGCACTTTCAACAGTTTCTGAGCTGCGAGCCAGAAATAATTCATATGAAATGACAAACGCGTGTCTTGTGATTGCCCGTGACTTCTAAGGATTGAAATCCTGCGCTTCAGGTGAACATGTAACATCGTTTTAAACATAATATCATCTTCATATTGGAATAAACTGTAGTAATGATTGTGTAATGAACATTTATCATGCCTCGTTAAGGTATTACTATACAGTGTATCTGTCAAGAGATTTATCACACACACACACACACACACACACACTGTATACAGGTGCTCAGCACACTTAGGTTGCTGGGTGGTCTTTTCATCAAACACACACACAGACACACTGATGCAGGAGCCGATCTGATGTAAATATTTGAAGCGTTGGTAATTTTACTGCGGTCTTGCCTCTCTCCAAATCGGGTTCGGACCGCTCCAGGGGAAGATTACGCTAACACACTCGCTGTAAATCTGCTCCACCTCCAGCGGCTCACCGTCTGAGCCCAGCTCGGTGATTTACGACCCGCTCGCTTCAGGGAGCTCTGAGGAACTCGTACATGACTGATGAGCTGCAGGAGGGTCTTATTACTGGTGAGTGATACGATACGGCAAAAAAAACAAAACACTGCGATACTTAAAAACAACTTTACCAGACATGATACGTATCATGAAATTTAGTTTGGCAAGAATTTAATGTCGAAACGAATGGACAAGAGGTGGAACCCCCCTACCCAACACCCCCCCCCAACCCCCCCGCCCCCCACTCAGCAAATCCTAACGCTCTAACTAAATGATCATGTTTTTCATAAACGTTGATATTGAAGGCATGTCCTAAATGTTCCAGACCGCAGTAATGAAATATTTGCTGCTGCTACGCCGCTAAACCAGAAGTCATGTCCCCTTGAACACTGTGTCCTTTAAAGCTGTGTCTGACAGACGGACAGCAAAACTTGAGCAGATGTTAAGGACACGCTCACAGATGTGGCCAAAGTCAACGACTGTACGTCAACAGGGATGCAAGCAATACACAATTTACTGTATAAGGCACATCAGATCATTCGGAATTATTCCATTCATAGGAATAAAACTGGCAAAAAAGTTTAAAAGTTAAAACTTAAAGGTTTTTGCGGCCAAGGACGACTTTAGGTGTAAAACTCTGTGTATTTACAAATACAATCCAACTACGCTGCAAAAAAATATGACATCTTAGCAAGTGTGAATATCTCAAATATAGTCAAAGTCATCTACTGTTATAAGATCACAACAAACCAAATATAAGATTATGAAACGAATTTCTACAAATTCCGACTCATTTCAAACTTGAAGTAGTCTTGTTTCATTGGTAGATAATTTTGCGAATTTTAAACATTTGTATTGTCTAGAAAGAAGCAAAGTTATCTGCCAATAGAAAATCATTTAAAGCTTGAAATGTGTAAAAATGTCTAAAAGTACGTTTAACAATCTTATGCTTGGTTTAGTGTAATCTTATAATAGGAAATATTAAATAAATTGGACTATATTCAAGATATTTTCACCTTTTTTCCACAAGACGTTCCTTGTTTGCGAGTTACTGAGGTTTTTTGCAAATTTCCAAAGGCTTATAACGGTAAGAACTCAATAATATTTACAACAGCATTATTGATAGATGGTTTCCACCACTGTACGTCCACTTTGAGAACCATCAATTTAGCGCGATGTCACTGAAGAACCGTTAAAGAACCTTTCAGTTCATGATTCTTTACCGTTCTGCTGCAATAAACTGGAGAATCATTTAACAGCACAAAGATTGTTCCACATAATGACAAAGGTATTTATCTCAGAAAGGTAATGGCCTATAAATCTGAAGGTTCTGGAGGAACCATGGTTCTCAAACTGGGGACTGTGACACCTATCCAGTGGGTCCCTGACTGTACTGATTTTTTTAAGATCACATGATTATGCTGGAGATGACCATCAACTAGTATCAATGCTGTTCATCACTATTATGTAATTATCAGAGCCTGTTTTTACTGGTCACCAGAAATTTCAATTCAATTTTAAAATTAAAACCAGGATGGTTAGATGTTAGTATGAGACATATACATGTTTCACATGTATATGTGGTGAGTGGAAAGTTCAGGAAGCTGTAATGGGTTGAATAAGCGAATATCAAGGTACATTTTCTCTGTTGTTCTTAGCATTACATCTGTGTAGTGGTCATACGGGGGTTTTTACTCCTGAAGGCTGCAGAAAGTTTAAGAACCCCTGCTAAAGAAGAATCCCTAAAAAGGTTCTTATATGGCATCAACCTGTTAATCTGAACCCGTGTGATTAACAGTGTTTATTTATAATATACACTCACCATCCACTTGAATGAGAACACCTGTAGACCTGTCCATGTATGCAGTTATCCAATCAGCCAATCACGTGGCAGAAGCACAATGCATAAAATCATGCAGATACAGGTCAAGAGCTTCAGTTAATGTTCACATCAAACATCAGAATGGGGGAAAGTGTGATGTCTGTGACTTTAACCGTTGCATGGATGTTGGTGGCAGATGATCTGGTTTGGGTATTTCAGAAACTGGAAAATTACTACTGGAAATTTCACAACAAACAACCTCTAGGGTTTACAGATGTTGGGCTACTGATCGGAAGGTCATGAGTTCAAAACCCCAGCACTGCCAAGCTGCCACTGTTGGGCCCTTGAGCGAGGCCCTTAACCCTCAGCTGCTCAGATGTATAAATGAGATAAATGTAAGTCGCTCTGGATAAGGGCGTCTGCCAAATGCTGTAAATGTAAATGTAAATGTTTACACGGAATGGCGTGAAAAACAAAAAACAATTAGTGAGCGACAGTTCTGTGGGTGGAAACGCCCCGTCAATAAGAGAGGTCAGAGGAAAATGGCCAGATTAGTTTGAGCTGCCAGGAAGGACTCATATAGCAATA
The DNA here is from genome assembly GCA_023630585.1 of Cranoglanis bouderius. Taxonomy (NCBI): domain Eukaryota; kingdom Metazoa; phylum Chordata; class Actinopteri; order Siluriformes; family Cranoglanididae; genus Cranoglanis; species Cranoglanis bouderius. The sequence continues at coordinate 18,566,443 of CM042554.1, forward strand.
TAGTAACTCATATAAGCACTCTTTACAACTGTGGTGAGCAGAAAAGCATGTCAGCATGCACAGAAGCATCAAACCTTGAGGTGGATGGGCTACAACAGCTGAAGACCACATCAGGTTCCACTCCTGTCAGCCAAGAACAGGAATCTGAGGCGATCATGGGCACAAACTCACCCAAACTGGACGGTTGAAGATTGGAAAAATAAATCACCTGGTCTTTTTCCGGTTTCAGCTGTCCAGTTTGGGTGAGTCTGTGCCCATGATCGCCTCAGATTCCTGTTCTTGGCTGACAGGAGTGGAACCTGATGTGGCACCAACATCCATGCCATGGTAAAAGTCACAGAGCTGTTTGATGTGAACATTACCTGAAGCTCTTGACCTGCATCTGCATGATTTTATGCACTGTGCTGTTGACACATGATTGGCTGATCGGAGAACAGCATAAATGAGCAGGTGTTCAGGTGTTCCTACTGAAGTGGACGGTGAGTCTGTTTACTATAATAGTTCAAAAGTATTTCCAATTAAAAGTGCGCTTCTCTCCGCATGCTGCCACGTTTGTATGACGTCGTACATGAGCTCACGGATGGCCACGATTGGTTAGTGTCTCTTGGATTGGCAGGTTTAATTGTGCTTGAGTAGGATTGCGATCTCCTGGTGAACCTTTCCCACTTTATTAGTTGGAACTCCAATTAATCGGTTGTTAGATATTCATCTTCAGGACAGAGAGGTTTACGCGTTTGCGGTTTCTCAATAACAAGGCAAGCTGCATTTTTCAAAAGAGAGAGAAAAAAAGAGACGCTGGTGAGGGAATGACTGTTTATAGCTGCTATAAAGTGAGTGAGAACAGGAACTAACTTGTCTCACGGGCATTCCACGACATTAATGAAACTATAAACGGATAAATAGTATGCTGTGTTGCTTTTTAATAAGCTAACAGTGGTAATCGTTGGCAAACTGCTGTGGTATAAGAGGAAAAAAATACTTCAGGACATGGTGTTATAGAAAAATAATCAACTTCAGGGTGGTAACAGTGACTCTACTTTGTTGATTATTTCCTTATAGCAGCACACACCCAAGGCGTTGTCATGTTATTGGTCTGTTCTGGCCTGGTTTTGAATGTAGATACAAATCCAGTTTTGGTCTGTATTAAAGTTTGTAAGATGGGAAGAACTCTGAGAGCTTGGGCTGGAGTTTGGCTTCTGATTTTTGCTCGGACGTGAGCGTAGGAGGTGAGGAGCATTAGGCATTCGATGTACAAGGCATCAAACATAAACGGACAAAGAATGGACATATATGTACATTTGTTCTGGCAATTATTTCAATTGCCAAAGTTAATTGGCCCAAAATGGAGATCTTCGATCGGTCGGTAGTCATGAACGTGAACTGACGAGTTGAACCTGGCGTGTTAGAGTGGAAAAAGCCCTGAAATGTGCTGGAAATGTGATGGACAACCCTGCAACAGAGAACCGCCTGACATGAAAGAGACAAACAAAGAGACGAGTCAAGCTCCTTACCCTCCAAGCAGCACGTCCTCCACAGGCCTGAGTGGGTCATGACCTCCTCGTTCTTCTTGCTGGTCTCATTCTCGTTGGTTGTCTTGATCTTGCAGACGCCGCGCGAGTACAGCCAGTAGTCTGTGCCCACGGCGATGGTCATGAGGCTGAACGCGGCAAACGCGCCCACCGTGCTCAGCAGCATCTGCACGCCGCGGTCAAACGTGCCCATGCTGCTGCATTGCACGACGGGGGGACCCCCTGTCCTCTTCACGTACAGGAAATAAATATTGGAGAACGGAGGGGAGCGGACCGAATGGAAAAAACGGGACAGGTTGGAGCGGAAGGAGGGGGAAGGAGGCGGACGCGCCGGGAACCTTATGGTTGCGTTTGTACGAGTACTGATTAGGGAAGAAATTTGGAAAAGCCGCTTCGGCTGGTGCTGTGCTTCTTTCTCCTGCTCCTTCTATACAATAAGACCAGCTAAAGAAGCAGAAGTCTGTACCGTTAAGCAAACACCGTATACATGTACTAATCTATCATCAAATTCGCTTATAGGGCCTTTAATGACATGACGATGATCTGAAACCTGCATGTGACTAATATAGACGAATACTCTCTATATGTGTGTCAAATCCTTTCGCGGGTTCTGAGCTCGTCTCGTTCTCTATGATGTGTTAAAGGTGTTAAATACAGCACTCTTGAGGAACGCAAGGATGAAACGTTGGCGTGAAATGGGGGTGGAGGAGGGATGCTTCAGGAACAGAGGGATGCTTTGCCCTCAGTGTTTCTATATCTATGTATGTAATGTATCACAACAAGTGTGGAGCTGAAGAGCAGCAAAACTGTCTAACACACACACACACACACACACGTACACCTTACTCCTTAAATAAGCTTTAAACTAAGTACTCCGTTTGAATGAGGAGAAAAAGAAAGCACGAAGAAAGGGGTGGAAGATGCAGGATAAAACTGCTGGATGATTTTAAATGAATCCAGAAGAGGACTAGGTGGAAGAAGTGGTGGTGCAGATGTGTCGGTGACATCCGTGTCACAAATTAGAAAAGGAAGCAAATGCACGAGGGAGGAAAAACCAACCAATCAGAACCAATCAATCAATCAATCAACAGACAGATGAAAGGGGAAATTAAATGAAATAAAATCAAAGGAAGACCCGGCTGATATCCTCTTTCTTTTCTTCCTAAAATTTTGATCCCCAGTTTCCATAGGTGGCTCCTAGCGCTGCGAAAATGTCCTCCGAAAACGAGAACGGCATCCGCGTGCGGCATCGCGCGACATGGACACAGAGACAGAGAGAGAGAGAGAGAGAGACAGAGAGAGAGACAGAGAGAGAGAGATGCACGGTGGGTGGAAGGATGGATTTATGTAGCTAAGGATGTAAGGATGGATGGAAAGATAGGAGGTACGGTGGCGCGCGCCTGTCCGCCCGGTAAGCTACCGGTCTTACCGCCGATTTTTCCCCTCTCGCGCGGTTACATCCAAATCCGCGACGCCCGGTGATGGACGGACACGAGGCGACCGGCTCGCGCGGCTCCTCTGCGCCATGTACCGAGAAACAGAAAAGGAGGAGGAGGAGGAAGAGGAGGAGGAGGGACAAAAGAGAAAGAGACCTGTGATGAAAAACAAAACGCGACGGGTTGCGGAAAGCAAGAAGAGGAACCGGAGCGCAGAGGAGGCGGGAGCAGACCGGAGACCGGCCCTCCGTTCCCATTGGCGCGCGCCACTCCTGCATGCTTGTACACTTAGCGCGTGCATTGTAGTAATAATCAGCATTAGATAGTAATAATAATAATAATAATAATAATAATAAAACAAGCTCATAAATCAGTAAACATTACACAACAAATACAGGATTATATTTTTCACCCAAACAATAGTAAATAACAAAGTGGTCATTTAGCGCTTTACATTTTCATGCAAACAGGTGAACGGTTCACGCGAACATAACCTTCAGACCAGATGATTGTGTAAGTAGGTAGGCGGGGTAATGTAAATATCTCTGGGACTTTTGTATCCATAATTTTAGTCATCGTTTTGCGGACACGTCTGCAAAGATTACGCCATTTTTACCTTCCCATATCATAAAGTTCAAACAGCCATTTCTCAGGAACTGTAAGTCTGAAATTTGGTGTACTGCATAGTTGTGCTAATCTGTACATGGATCGACGAATTATTCATGTTCATAATGACTGGGTCATATCAAAAACATGGCTTCTCGCTGCCAATCAGCTCTCAGCAGGCATTTCACAAGGATTAGCATTGAGCTACCATCACAAAACTTGATAAATAAGTTTATCCCTGGTCTTTTTTTTTTATTATTATTGTTCATTGTCAAGAACTGGTCACTAGAAGTGATATTCGGGAAGAGTGCTTGGACCCCGTAGATCGCTGCTTGCAAATATATTTTACTCCGTTCTTGCTGGTTATTATCTAGCTAACGTTAGCTAGCTAGCCATGAATAAGCCATTAGCTATCCCACAAAACCAAAGCATTCATTTAGCAGTGGCAGATCTTATAGAAACAAGTAATGCTGGGCAAAAGCTGGCAAATTTAATCAAATGAATGTAAAGAATACACAAGAGATCCAGGTTCGCTAGTTTTCCACCAGGTATTAAATCAACACTGCGAGATATTTCTCTGTTCCATTTAGCACACGTACGCATTTGATTAAAATAATAAATAAATAAATAACATTGCTTAGGAGGGTTCATTTATTTCTATTCTTTAAAAAAAAAAAAAGTTTTCTTTTTCTGAAGATGGATCTGGATCAGTATTAAACCCATCCAGCTACACAATCTTACACAGTACAATGTTGCTGGTCTTTCAAATTTGCAATTCAAATTGTGTACATTTATAAACAACTATTTATTCATTGGCATCGAGTGACAATATTTCTGGGCAAATCTGTTCCTCTGATTACTAATACTACTACATCCCATAATGCAACACTCTCATTTCTTTTCATTAAATAAAGCTAAAAAACAACAACAACAACAACAACAAAAACTGTTGTGAAGAAAGAAACAACTGCAGTATAAACACTACCGTAATACTGGGAGGTATTTCTCATGTAAATGTTTCCCAGGCAACCCAAACATTTTATTTTACCTCAGTTGATTTATCATCTATGTGAGGAAGTTAATGCTAACCAACAACAATTAGCAACATAGCAGCTTGGTCTGCTAGCTACGATTTCATGCTAGTATTTTTAGTATTCTATGCTAGTAGAAGCAGTTTTTCCCTGCTCTTTCTTTGCACTATTTTAGCTTTAACCACCGAAAGTTAAACATTTTTGGTCAGAGTAACAAAAACACCAATAAAATAAAGCAGTCTGAGGTCACTTTCAGGAAACTTCTTCCTGATAATGCAGTGTTTAACTAAAGCTTGTCATTTCCAACCTCTAACTGGGAAGAAACAAAGAAAACACAACCTCAACTTGGAATTCCTACTCAGAAGTTTCAGGAAGGTCTCCTCAACCCCCTGTCATGCCAACATGGCTGCGCTGTGTGTCAACGGTAGCTAAATAAAGCGCAATTATATTGGTATTTGCTTTAGATCTCAAAGATATAGATGCATTAGATGGTTAGATCTGTTTAGAGGAGGTAAATACATCACGGACGTTAAAGATTACTCGTATCACCAACGACACCTGGCGAACTTGTTGCTAACAAAAGACAAGCATCGTAGAGGCGTCCGTGTCCCCCCCCCCCCCCACTTTGGAGCTGGAACGTAATTCAGAGTTCTGACTTCCCACAAGTCAAACTCATGCTGTAGACTATACTGTATGCCTCTAATACTGTATGCTATACTGTGTGTGTGTGTGTGTGTGTGTGTGTGTGTGTGGTTGGCATGTTCCTATCCACCATGGGAGCTTGTGTTTGCCTACTTGTCCCTGCATGCTAATCCGGCCTCCATTAGCTGTGTCACAATCACTGTGATGAACAATCAGCAAACAGCACTGCTAGCATTGGCCATGCTCTGTGTGTGTGTGTGTGTGTGTGTGTGTGTGTGTGTGTGTGTGTGTGTGTGTGTGAGAGAGAGAGAGAGAGAGAGAGAGAGAGAGAGAGCGACAGAGACAGAGAGAGAGTGAGTGTGAATCAACACAGAATGGATTTACTGGGAGTTAATGAGTGGGCATACAGAATTAGCGAAGTTTAGTCGAAAGACGTCATTGTGGTCTTTGTCACCAATACACCAAACAGATTATATCACAGTGTGTTATTATAGAGCCTATTAGCAACGCTAACCAGATTAGCGGTGCACAAAAGTCGATGCTAACAACGAGGGCACCATTCCTAATTATTTTACCCGAGAAAAAAAAATCCCAAAAGGAAATGTGTACAATGATTTTGGCTGATGCAGTCAATCAATGAAGACATGTTATTTAGACATCCACCAGGCTAATGTAGCTAACAAGTAATGTTAAGTTATAGTGTCCAGTTTAGCATAAACGCCGTCTCCTTGATCGGCTTTGTGGAGTTGTTTTCCGTGTCTCCGACAGACTTCCTGATGTGTTCCTGACTCTGTACTCATAGCTCCATCTTCAAATCGAATCACTTTCTTCCTCTGCACAGAGTTTGGTGTCGGTCTCGTAACCTCGCACCTGTAAAAGGATGGAATTACCAACCAGGTGATACAAACAGCGCAATAGATTTGATTCTGTGATGTAAGAACTTCTTCCTCCTCCACCTCCTTCAACATTCTTGTCTGTTTCAGGGTACTAATGTATTCTCCACCAGTGTCGCTCGCTGTATGTGTTTGTGTGTGTCTCTGGCCTGTCCTCAGCCCTGACTGCTTGGCGACGAACGAACACCACTAAAAGCAGAATCAATATATTTTCAATTTGCAGCAACGACTCGCTCCCTTGCATTCTAATCCCAGCCTCGGCTCTGTCCCACACTGGAGAGAGAGAGAGAGAGGGAGGGACTCTGTGACCGCTGCCATGTGTACCACCATGTAGCCCTTTTCCACAAACAAGGTACTAGGGCCTAATTTAAATGAACTGTTCCTTTCGATCCCACCACAAAATCGGTTCTGTTCTGAGCTGTGGGTTCAGTGACAGCAACAAAGTGACGTTTAGCTCAGATGATTAATCAGACCAATCCTATGGCGCATGTGGTCCAACATTTCTTCAGTTCCCAACTCACAACTTTTTTTCCCGTACCATTTCCATTTACTGTTTGACAGACAAAAATGGAAGCACAACTTTTCTCCGGTCATATACGACCTCTCGTTAAATGTGTATATATTATGAAGAAAAATAATGTTTGGAAGGAAGTAGGTACTATCATTTCTCATCAGAACTAAAACAAAACAAAAACAACAACAACACTGGACAAGCCACGCCCTTGTGTGAATATCCAGATCGTATTCCCACCTCAGGCCCAGTGTTCCTGGGCTCCACCATGACCCTGACCAGGATAAAGCTTACTGAAGATGAATGAATGAATATTTTATAAGTTGTAACTATGTACATTTCTTTTTTACATTTACATGTTGAAAAAACATATCCTGTGCTCACTTAAAGAGCAACTGCAGTGAATTTCATTTGTAAAAAAAAAAATGTAATAAAAGCACGCTTGTAAACTGCATTACTTCTTATTTTGATCATTTCTGACTTTAAACAAATGTAATGTTCCATTAGACTTACTAGTCTAGATCCAAGTGACTTATTGTGACATCTATTTTACCTTAATATGCAGTAAAGATGCATCAAACCCTCAATCTAGTCAAACACTACTACTGGTTAATGTTTTTAGGGTGCCAAGCACCAAAAAAAAATCTATATTTGTCTTCCTGAATGAGTTTTTATACTACAGTTGGTTCTCTATGTGTTGTTATCGTCTATACACACCTTTTACAAAGTATATGTATTAAGTATCAAAGTATTAATCCCTTATCGTTCCTGTGCTCTGTGGTATTTTAATGATTTTGAGTGGATTTAATAATATCTACTGCCCTCTTCTGGACAAACAGGAACATCACCGGAGCCTCCTCTGTCCATGGTTCACCATGGTCTCTTCACATTACAATGGTTATTTTTCCTATATCGAAACCACATTTAATACAAAAATCTTCTCCTACTTTTAATTAAAAAAAAAAAACAAAAACAAACAAAAGTTAATTGTTTTTCCTGTTTGTCACTTACCGGAAATGTTAATCCCCTTCATCTTTCACTTACGCTCCCTAAATTTCGACGTTCCTCCATGGCTGGTAGTTCATAAGCAATTATGTTAACGTGCCATAATTAACCGTATTTACAGTATTAGTACACTTTATGCACATTAGCATTAAAACACAATTAGTATAGTTAACAGTAATGTAAACAGGTTCTCAAACTGGCGTCACGGAAGCACAGGCAGGAGGTTCAAGACCTGCTCTGCATGCATTTACATTATTTAGATGCAATTCAGTTTCTTTCTTTCTTACTTTTTTCCTTACTATAATAACCTTGATAATCATGGGTTGTGATTCCCTCCACTGTAACCAAATATATATATATATAGCAGGTACTCTGAAAATACTCCGCTCTCATGGATATCAAACAATTTCAAACAAAACACAGGTTTATATATAAAAAATATCTTTGTTAAATATAGGTGTGCAACAATTATTGGCAACCCTATGAATCCATATGAGAAAAATGTATTTGAAGTATATTCCCATTGATATTTTACATTTTTTTAGTACACCTTGGTGACTAGGAACAGGAAATTGTTCAACCATGACTTCCTGTTTCACAGGGGTATAAATATGAGGTAACACATAGGCCAAATTCCCTTAGTCATTCATAACAATGGGTAAGACCAAGGAATATAGCTGTGATGTGCAGCAAAAGGTTGTTGAGCTTCACAAAATGGGAAGTGGCTATAAGAAAATAGCACAAGCATTGAAAATGCCCATTTCCACCATCAGGGCAATAATTAAGAAGTTCCAGTCAACTGGAAATGTTATGAATCAACCTGGAATTGAAGAATTTATTAAGAATTGGAGAATTGCAGAAGTTAGTTGCGTCTTGGTGTCAGAAAGTCTCCAAAACTACAATCCGAAGTCACACTACATCACTACAAGTTGTTTGGAAGGGTTTCAAGAAAAAAGCCTCTACTCTCATCCAAAAACAAACTCAAGCGTCTTCAGTTTGCCAGACACTACTGGAGCTTCAAATGGGATCAGGTTCTATGGTCAGATGAAACCAAAACAGCTTTTTGGCAACAAACACCAGAGGTGGTTTTGGTGCACACAGAGAGGTAGCCATTTGGAAAAGTACCTCATGCCCACAGTTAAACATGGTGGTGGCTCTTTAATGTTTTGGGGCTGTTTTTTTTGCCAGAGGACCTGGACATTTTGTTAGGATACATGGCATCACGGACTCTATCAAATATCAACAGATATTAAATGAAAACCTGACTGCCTCTGCCAGAAAGCTTCAAATGGGCCGTGGTTGGATCTTCCAGCAGGACAATGATCCAAAACATACATCAAAATCAACACAGAAGTGGTTTACTGACAACAAACTCAAGGTCCTGCCCTGGCCACCCCAGTCCCCTGACTTGAAACCCATAGAAAACCTGTGGGGTGAACTAAAGAGGAGAGTCCACCAGCGTGGACCTCGAAATTTGAAGGATCTGGAGAGATTCTGTATGGAGGAATGGTCTCAGATCCCTTCCCATGTATTCTCCAACCTCATCAGGCATTATAGGAGAAGACTCAGAAATGTTGGTAAAAGGGAGGTAGCACGAAGTATTGACTAAAAGGGTTCCAATAATTGTGGCACACATATATTTAACGAAGATTTGTTTGAATTGTTTGACATCCATGAGAGCAGAGTATTTTTTGTGATTTATTATTTTTTTTTAACAAAAGGTTAAACAATAAAGACAAATTTTCACAGCCTTCTTTGCTCATATTTACAAAGGGTGCCAATATTAGTGGAGGGCGGTGTAGACAGACAGATAGAATGACAGACAGACAGATAGTGTAATAGTGATTTACAGTAGTACACAGTATCTTCAAAGAAGAAAACTGATTGTACAGTTTCCTGCGCTGCGCATGTGGTCACATGGAGAACACACACACACACACACACCTCGCGTCCCTGTGGTTTGGAAGAGCGCGTGCAAAGCGCCCGGTCAGTGAGTGTGAATGGTAAAACCATGCGCTCTCTCGTGCCGTGTCTGTCGCTCGCGCTCCTGTGCGCGTTTCACTGCTGCGCCGCCTCCGAGTTCTCCTCCTCCAAATCCGACCTGGAGTACGAGTTCGGAGATTACCGGGGCAAATGGTGCATCGACGATCACGGCTTCGTGTATAACATCGGCGAGGTTTATTACCCGGGGCGCTCCGCGTGCCCGTGCACCTGCACGGAGGACGGACCGGTGTGCTTGCGACCCAAGTGCCCGCGCATACACCCGCGCTGCACGCGCATCAAGTACAAGTCGTGCTGTCCGGTGTGTGAGGCCATCAGCAAGGTGTGTGTGTACGGAGGCAAAACATACCGGATGTTCGAGGAGTTCAGGGTGAGCGTCAGCATTAAAAACAGGGAAAAGTGTACAGATAGTGTGGAGATTTCTCTAGGAATCTTCTGTAACTGTCTGGGACTCTTTAACTTCTTTTAAGAACTTTTTTTCCCTTTAAAGATCTTTTATAGTAATTTGTTTTTATATATTTGTTTATTAGGATGTTCTATAATTAAGAGATTTAAAAAAACAAACAAAAAAAAACCCTTCCCTTACTTGATAGCTTCATGAGCCTGGTTAATGTTAGCTGATCAACTCCATTAGACAGAAGTGTGTTTCATTCCCTTGTGTGTGTGTGTGTGTGTGTGTGTGTGTGTGTGTGTAGTTATCTCGGTGTGAGCGGTGTCGCTGTGAGCCCAGTGGTGAAGTGTACTGCAGTATATCAGACTGTCCGGCTCTGCACTGTGTAAACCCAACATATGAACCCAAACACTGCTGCCCTGTGTGTAAGAGCGGTGAGAATCACACACACACACACACACACACACACACACACACACACACACACACACACACACACACATGCCACACAGTGTGATACACACGCATGCATGCATGCACACGCACACGCATACACACATACACACACATACACACACGGACCCACACACACACACAGCGTGACACACACGCATGGATACACACACACACACACACACATGCACACTCAAATGCACTATATGAAGTCATTTGAGGTCAGTCACTTGCATGTGTGTCTCTCAGTCTGTCTCACTGTTAGTCTGTTTTGCTGTCTTCCTCTGATTGTCTGTCTGCCTTTCTGTCTCTGGGTTCCCTCTCAGTCTTTCGGTTTCTTTGTCTTCCTGTTTATCAGTCTGTCTCTCTGTCATACTGTCTGTCTCTATGTCTGTCTGTCTTGGTTTCTCTGTCTGTCTCTATTTCTCTGTCAGTCCAGCCGTTCTCTGTCAGTCTGTCTCTCTGTCAGTCTGTCTGTCTCTCTGTGAGCCTGTGAACCTGTCTTTCTGTCCATCTGTCACCTTCCTCTGTGACTCTCTCGTCACTCGGGTCTCGTCGATGTGTTCGACGCTGTGATTGTTGTTTACGTGCTGAGTGCCGCAGTGGAAAAAACGGTGATGCAACGTTGCCGCTCAATGAACCGCGCACTAGCAGCCTTCCTCTCCGGAAATAGAAACTGGAGCACGGCCTGCTGGGGGAGCAGAGGGCCGAGGGGGCAGCGCTGATGACAACAGAAGGCACGAGAGGAACAGACCGTGTGTGTGTGTGTGTGTGTGTGTGTGTGTGTGTGTGTGTGTGTGTGTGTGTGTGTGTGTGTGTGTGTGTGTGTGTTTACAGTGAACTCTGATAAGTAAAGTCAGAATTGCCGGCCTTTGCTCCAGGCTCTTCACATTTATACCACGGTGTGCTGCAGAATACTGGGTTCTGATTGGTCAGAAGGTGCTGCTTTATTTCTCTGTAACAGCGGCTCTGACAGTCAGTCACTCGTTCCGATACGTTATCGTTTCTATGGTAACAACTTACGCAGCGATTTGTACAGCATAAATAGATTTTAAAAGATTTTTATTCATTGATGTGGTGAAATTTTCTCTAGGAAGGTGTTTGTTTAACATTTATGGAAGGAGTCTCCAGTGTCAGTGCTTTTGCCTGGCATCTCTCGAATATGTTGAAAGCATCCATTAAAAAGTAGCAGCCATCGGTGACGTAGCAGCAGAGATATGCAGCCTTTCTACACTTTATGAACAGATGTGTCTCTAACTATGCGTTTGTAAATGCGTAGTCATCCTCAGGTAAAGTTAACTGGTACACGTATTCTAGCTGAATGCTCCCGATGTCTGCTGAGGAGCAGCGCATTTTGTCCTCCTTTTCATTTAACAGCATGTTCATGTCTCTTCCTCGAAGGTCCAAACTGCTTCGCGGGGAACCGCATCATTCCAGCCGGGGAGCGAGTGGAGGTGGACGAATGGACTGTCTGTTTCTGTACCTACAGAGATGGAACCTGGCAAATGCACCCGCACGCCACGTGCGAACAGCGCCAGCGGCCAGACGAAGACATGTTTAAGCAGATGGAGGAGCAGGAGATGGAGAGAGAGAGGGAGAGAGAGAGACAGAGAGAGAGAGAGCGCTTGCCCAGGTTGGATGCTATCCCATGATGGCTTGAGCGTCCACGGCCTGGAGAAACACAACCTGCGCTGTACCGAGTGCCAACGCCGACCTCTTCCACCCCCTCCAGACCCAAGACATCCGGTCAAAAAACACTTGCATTCTGGGATACGTCTTACATTTACACGCCCGGGAAACGTAGTGTGACATGCTAAAAAATGGTTTCATGAATCCAAACTTGAGTATTTTATTAAAACGTTTAAATAAAATATGTGATAAAAGTCAGATGAATGCCAGATGAACTCTGATCAGACCCCTATGAGACATGTCCAAGTGTGTGACCTGATATACTCTATAACTTTCACTCGCTAGGTCTGTCAGACTCCAAGTGACCGTTCGAGTGACTGGTGTAGGTGAAGATTAGCCCCGCCCACTTTACATCAAAAGGTTAGCAATTATAGTGAAGACGCTGGAAAGTCACCAGTTATTCAGACGTTGTAGTGTGTGAGAGAGAAATGTATCCTACGTTACAGAGAGCCCCTTACATTTGGATGACTTTGATAACATGGAAATTCATTTGCTAAAAAGTATAAATAAAACAACACTTTATTACTCAACCTTTTGACCTTTTCTCTGTTTCATAGACCCAGTTCAACAATGCTGGCTAATTTTATTGCATAGTCAAACTATGTATGAATTTTTTTTATTTTTTATTTTATAAATGCTTTTATGTGTCTAATATTGGCAAAAGTCATTCTTTTGTTTAAGCTACAGACAGCTGGCAAATCTGGCAAATCTTTTTGAAGAGGTCTTGAGTAAAATGTTTACTACAGACTCTTGTAGTGCATGTCACCTCTACCTCAGAAAAAATAATATTCCCTCTTACACCTGAAAACCGCTGTCTTCTTCTTCACAGGGACTGACAGGGGATGAATTTGCATTTTGTAAATATTTTTGACAGTTTGTCCTCACAAATTTAGCACTTTAAAACCAGAGGAATCATAAAATCCATAGTAAGGTGCCCACTCAGCCAAAAAGATAGAACCTACTATCTAACTTCACTATCTAACTTCTTACACGACCCAGATAGCATATATTTCTGGGCCTCATCTGGGCCAACTATGGTACATATGGCTCAGTTCTGGCAATGGCAGAGGTCATATGGGCCGTATCTGGCCCACACACAACAAGCCGGTTTTAGGCTTGTTTTGTCTGGGCCCACATCTGGCCCAGAAGCCAGCCACACTCAGGTTGAATCATTACCGTCATTCCATACGGTATGTGGGCCAGATGTCATTTGGATAGTCTGCACAAATGTAATTTTATGTATCATTCTACTGGACAAAGATTTAATTAATCATTTTTTAATTTAGCTAAAACATGGGAAATGATGGAAATTACTGTGAATACTAACATGGCTAACAATGAATGATAGACTAGTCATCAATTAGTAAGGTATTATTAGTATAACCTTAACTCACTGCACATTAATGCTCTTTATTTATTTATTTGTTTATTTAGCAATGTTAGCATTCAGGGTCAATCTAGTGACTCAGTGACGGCATAAACCAGCGTATGAGTTAAAATGAATATTTCCTTATAGTTTGCTAGTTTCCACAACAGTGAAGTGATTCTGTCTGGGGCTTCAAATATACGAAATTCATATTCAGACACTTTTGTCAGCTTTCAAGCTCCATAGTCTTAAGGATAAAGATGATAAGAAAACATACAAACTATACTAAACAACATGATAATACAGTACACAGTCATACACTTGAACTCGGCATAGGTTGCCATAGTTACAAGAAGTGCCTGAGTATTTTAACATGCTATTTAGTTAGTACAGTAAATACACAAAAACGCTAATAGTGACAACTTAGAATGATAGAAAACTGATTTGTACGAATTAATCCATATTTTGGGAATTTATTGTACCGTTTATTATTCTCTTCCACTCATTAGCTAGCAAAGCATTTATGCCTATGTGGTTTTTATATGTAATGTAAAGCCGTTTTCCTTTTAATTTTAAACCTTTAAATCACGTTTAGTCATGTGGACCTTTATTAAAGTGAAAACTGCATTGTGAATGATTAATTTTAACACTTTATTCGCAGACGATAGATAAGTTTGTATGAATTCTAATCAGGCGAACGCTACGGACACACAATGGGTCCTTAGTATGAGCGTGCTAAACCGGAAGTGCCGATTTCTGTGGTGCGCCCAACGTTATTTCCCAGCGTTCCTTTCGCCCTTCTTCCTCTTACCCTTCCGGCAGCAATGTCTAAGAGAGGTAAAAATCTAGCACTGGAATCTGAGTTAATCCTTACAAATGGACGCTTTTAAACCAGTTCTTTGGATTCGTTATTGTTTCAGGATATGTTGTAGTTTGTGTTTTGATGGATATTTATTGAAAAAGTGTTTTATATGTTAATTTTTTTTAAAAAACCATCGGTACCGACGGATTGCTAATGGAGGCGTTTTGCTCCGGTTTCTTCACGAGGAGCCGCTAGCGGCTTTAAACCAAAGCACACAGTTGAGATAATGATTTAGGTTGTCTTGTTTAAGTAACTATTTTTTAAATGAAATTGAATTTGAACATTGGAGAAATTGTAGTAATGAGTAGATTAGCTTGCTAACTGCGCGCGTTGTAGGTAGCATGTCCAAAACCAGCTGCATAGTCGAGCCATAATTCATTAACGCCGTTAAAGAGAATGTCAGCTTTCAGGGGGAAATATTGTTTATTTCCTGATTAAAATAGCCACTGGTGGTTATAAAGAGGCTCCTGTCAGATAGGAGCAGAGTCAGTGAGCTTGTTTAGGAAAGAATGAGGTACCATAATGATCCTCCAATGGCATTATAGTTCATGACAGGTAAAAGTGCATAAACATTGTTATAAGGTGTGTGTGTATGGGTCCATATGTAAGATGTTTGTCTCTTTCAGGACGTGGTGGTTCTTCTGGAGCCAAGTTCCGCATCTCACTGGGTCTCCCGGTGGGAGCGGTCATCAACTGCGCCGACAACACAGGTAACGCCACCTGTTCCCGATTACTCCAACTGTAACTTCTCATTGGTGGGAAAAACGATGCTCTTGATCTTAGAATCGAGATATTCATTCATTTTTGCAGTTTTAGTAATGATGGCAGGGCCGGATGAACGATTCCCGCGCGGCCAGCAGGACTGCTAGTCGGCCTGCCGTTTATTTTTGTATCATAGTCGAAGCTGTAACGTGCAGGTTCCTAACTTTGGTCTTCGTCCCGAGTTCATGTGGCTGTGTTGGAGCAGGGAAATGCTGAAATGTGGGGCTCTCCAGGAGCAGGGGTGGGAAATGTGGGGCTCTCCAGGAGCAGGGGTGGGAAATGTGGGGCTCTCCAGGAGCAGGGGTGGGAAATGTGGGGCTCTCCAGGAGCAGGGGTGGGAAATGTGGGGCTCTCCAGGAGCAGGGGTGGGAAATGTGGGGCTCTCCAGGAGCAGGGGTGGGAAATGTGGGGCTCTCCAGGAGCAGGGGTGGGAAATGTGGGGCTCTCCAGGAGCAGGGGTGGGAAATGTGGGGCTCTCCAGGAGCAGGGGTGGGAAATCCGGGGCTCTCCAGGAGCAGGAGTGGGAAATCCGGGGCTCTCCAGGAGCAGGGGTGGGAAATCCGGGGCTCTCCAGGAGCAGGGGTGGGAAATCCGGGGCTCTCCAGGAGCAGGGGTGGGAAATCCGGGGCTCTCCAGGACCAGGGGTGGGAAATCTGGGGTTCTCTTGGATTACGTTTGGGAAATATGGGGTTCTCTATTAGCAGGTGTAGGAACCTGGAGTTCTGCAGGACCAGATGTGGGGAAATATGGGTTTCTCCTGGATAAGGACTTCGAAATCTGGGGTTCCTCGGAACTAGGGGTTTGGAAACCAGGGTTCTACAGGACCACGGGTGGGAAATCTGGGGCTCTCCAGGACCACGGGTGGGAAATCCGGGGCACAAATTGTGACCATCTGGTACAATTTTTAGAAAACGTATGAAGCTCATTTTTGTCAACTGTCTAATTGTGAACGTCACATGATCATTATTGAAATTTAACACATTACAGTATGAATATGGAGATTATAATGATTAGTTATAATAGTAGTTTCCTCCATGTTCCGCAATAGTTTATTAAAGTTGAGGAATTTAGGCTCAGAGTCACAGGTCAACTTTCAGTTAAATTCATCAAGGACGTATCGGTCTGTAATCCCTGTGTTGTGGAATCGTCCTGACTCCTCCTTAAAGCACTTGCTTTGTCTGCTCAGTGGCGAAGTGAGTTGTCGTGGAAGGAAATAGCGAACCCCATTGCTCTTGGGTGAGATGGCAGCGACTCATTCCGTACTGTTCAATCTCAATCCGTGATGGAACACATTTACATCGTTCTTTATTCTTCCACACGTCCGGTTTTCCCACTAGTCTGGTCTGTAGCGTCAGCGTTCCATCTGTGTCCGTTTTTCCTCGTCAGGTGCCAAGAACCTGTACATCATCTCCGTCAAAGGCATCAAGGGCCGTCTGAACAGGCTTCCTGCCGCAGGTGTGGGTGACATGGTCATGGCCACCGTGAAGAAAGGCAAGCCAGAGCTCAGGAAGAAGGGTACGTCTCGTCTGGTTTCTCACACCTTTTACTTAAGAAAATATTGGTCCTCACGGCTGTGTACTAGCTTTAATTTACTGTGGGTCGCCATGGTTGCACTCTCGGTGCGAACGTCTCACTGAAAATAAAATTCTGTTTCAAGATCATAGGAAAAAAGTTTCACCAACATTACATTTATTTACGTTCATTCATTTAGCAGATGCTTTTATCCAAAGCGACTTACAAATGAGGAAAAGCAAGCAAATCATACCGAATGCACCTTTTTTTTTTTTTAAACACCTTTTGTAAAAAGTTTAATCTTTTGCAGATTTTTAGAACGTTTTCTTCTTTTCAGTGTTAAATATTTCTCGTATATAAAACGTACGGAATACAGTTTTTGTAGTAAATAAAGTACCAAGCTGTTTATTTTCAAGCCCCGCGCTACTATTTTGCTGGCAGTCATGCATTCCGTGTATCGTACAAATCCCTGAGGATTGTTATACGATATTTCCGTCGTATCGCGAGTTATCCGCGTCTCATTCGCATATAGTTAGACTTTGCTCAGCTTTGTCACTAGCCCCGCCCACTTCACACCAGTAAACGAGCATGCTTAACGCGAAGACATATGAGAAGGTCGGGCAGACTAAACCACCGCACTCTCTGCAGTTTTGCTGTTCGAGGTCAGCCGTCTTGGAACGAATCGGCCCCGGGCACGTCTCGTTTGTAGCGTCCGATCATAAGCTAGTTCACGTGTCGCGTTTGTCCACGGAGTTCACCGACACTGCTAGTGAAGCCTTCGGGCATCATACGTTCTCCACCCCGAATACTTCAGGTCAGACCAACTTAGTTTTCCGCGTGAAAGCCGTAACGGTCACTCCGTCTTCTGACGTCGGGTTTCGCGGGATTTCGTCGTACACGAATAAATTCTTCGTGGTGACGCTGGTGTGATCTCGGGGTAACACATTTTTCAACCCTCTTGCAGAATACCGTTTTGAGATATATATATATATATATATATATATATTTGTGCTAGACACATTGTTATTCAAAATTAGCTGTTAAAATGAACACTTCTATATGACTGATTGATCTGCTTAGTGAAATTTTTTTGTTTTTTTTTTTGCTTTTATCATGTTGGTTATGGAGGAAGGTGATTAGGCGAATGTCTCGAAACTTTAAGACATTTCTACAAATACGCAATATTTATCGCAATATATGTGTTCGCTAACAAAATGCCAGCAAATCAGTAGTGAAAACTTCTGTACTGGGGGAAAAACAAAAAATTCTGTACTCAACGAACATCTTGCAATTTTAACAAGTGTATTTTCATATCAGCTTGGCTGCTTCCGAAGTTTATAATCGATTTCAAAAGAATTCCCATACCAGCGATATTTCCAGGAGGTGTACTGTGAAGTAATGTATCGCGATACTGATTGTTGTCATATCGCCCAGGACTAATCGAGTCCAAGTGGTGCTTTTAATGCACGTGTAAATCATCTTTCTGGATTGTCATGTTTAAATCGTTTAGATGACTCATCATTGCAGTAATAAATAAAAACAGATCGGCTAAGTTGGGCTTTGGATTCAGTTTGCTTTTTACATGATGCTCGAATGTGAAGTTCGTTAGGAAGATCAGGCAGTCATCTGTAGTAATAAAAAATAACAGGCTTGTCACTGTTGTACCGTAACTGGTCTTTATTAGGGTTTTAAACTTGAGCTTGAACAGTGTGTTAGTAGTCTTTACCGCTTCCATTGGTTAGTTTTATTCCTTTATTACAGTAATTGATTCCTGGTGAATGAAACCCCCTCTAAACTGCTCATTTATACCGCGAGATATCTTTACGTGTCCTACCCGACACCCTCTGCCCCGATTTAATGAATGGTCTCGTGTAATCTATGAAGACAACAAATAGTGAGATTATACTGGAATTTCATTTCGAAGCATCACGTTGAACTGAGACGCAGGACGTAGACACGACGCTTAGCGCTCACTCGTGTCCCTTTTGCGTTTCAGTGCATCCGGCGGTGGTGATACGACAGCGGAAGTCGTACCGGCGAAAAGACGGCGTGTTCCTGTATTTCGAAGACAACGCAGGGGTCATAGTGAATAACAAAGGGGAAATGAAAGGTGAGTCGATTATAAAAAAAAAAACGCGCCTCACGTCCTTCTTAAAGCACTTGCTTCGTCTGCGCAGTGGCTGAGCGAGTTGTCGTGGAAGGAAATAGTGAAGCCCATCGCTCTTGGGTGAGATGTCAGTTTATCACGCCATACTGTTCAATCTCAATCCGTGATGGAACAAAAAAAACACACACTGGATGTTTTATTGTCATTTCTGACTTTAGAGCGGCAAATAATTAGTGTCCGTCTCTGACGTTTTTGATGCCCTGTCTGTTTTAGGTTCGGCCATCACGGGACCCGTAGCCAAGGAGTGTGCAGATCTGTGGCCCAGGATTGCTTCAAACGCCGGGAGCATCGCCTGAGCTCTCAACTCTGCTCCATTTATTTTCAATAAAACATTGAAAGTCCATCAATGTGTCTTTATTGGTGTGATGAAATCAAAAGATTAGGCACAGGTGTCTAAGGCGGCCCATGGAACTGTCTGGTGAAAAGTTGTGAAATTTGGCACGCTGATTGGGAAGGGTCTAAGGAACATTCTGACCAAATTTGGGCCAAGTGCTGCCGACGCTCTAGCGCCACCGTCGGGTCTAATTTGGAAGTATGTTTATGGTCATAACTTTTGAACCGTGTGTCTAGAATTTAAAAGCCTCCTTTGGTCGAGACGAGTTCAACACGCTCTACGACGTCAATTTCCGCCATCTTGGATTTTGTCGAACAGTTTTTTCTTTTTCTTTTTTTTTTTTCCACTGCTCGTCTGTTTGTGTGATCGCATTTTGGAAGCAACTCAGTTCACACACTTGCGTGCTCTTAAAGCCGTGGTTCCCAAAACTAGGGGTTGCTTGATTTACAAACGGTGTCGCGATCTCTCGCTTTATTCATTTGTTTACAAATTAATATTACAAAAAGCAAGACTGATTTTGAAGATGTTGTGCTGCTATTTTGTAATGTTATTTGGAGTCAAGCTCAAACAAGCCATGTTTAAAGGTGCTATAGTTGATTTTTTTTTTTTTAAAGATATTTTTTAATAATATGAATAAACTGGAAAAATATCTAGTATGTGGTGATAAACGATGGTTTAAGCTTTGACATCAGGAGGAAAATATTACATGGGTTGAGAAAACCCCTCTGGAAGTAACTGCGTTATGAATGTTCTGGAGTGACTGACTTGGTGGAGTCGAGAAAGCGAACATAATATACTAAACGGCCTAGAATATGGATTTACAAGTCCTTAGTTATAAATCTGGGAGCAAAGAGTGCAGTGGATTCAAATTTATAATATCCATTTGGCTGAAAAAGTTTGGGAACTCCTGGCTTAAAGTGACATGATTAAGATGAAAACGTGATAAAGATGACATTTAAAAGGTTATTATTAAGCATTTATATTAGCCAGATTTGGTAAAAGTGACCTTTGAGCATACATGATGTATTTTATAAGATATGAAACTGTTATGATTAATGTTTGGCATTGCAAGCTTTTTGTAATAGACGAGTCGCTTTACATTACATTTCTGGTGTTTAAGTTATGTAAGGGATTGAAGCGGAAAGCAGTAAAATGAATCGTTCTGCACTTTACTGTTGACTTGATTTCGAAATAAATTGCGTTCTCTAAACTGTGGGCGAAATGAACTAATATAAAACTGATGACTGACGGAGTGTTAATCTGTGACGACGATGTCAGAATCGGTCGCTTTGCACTTCCTGAGGCTTTCACGCGGACTTCATCCGAATCCTCAGATGCATGCAGATTTTAATCAGATTCAGAGGCGATGCTGCTTTCATCGTGTCCATCTTTCGGCTGCTGCGTCCTTGAACAGAATCTTTACCGCAAAACCGCTTCGGTGCTGCTGGAATAAAGAGCTCAAACGCTGATGAGCTGCTTTAGACGCCGTTATCTCCACCCAGTTTATTCAATCAAAAATATCAAACCAATGTTGCACACGATAACCAGAGGAGAGAGGGAAGGACGGGAAAACGTTAATGCTGAGGGAGAGAAAACGGAAAGTCCAAAACACGGCTCCCGTGTTTAGAGGTGATTCCATGACTGGGCTGCCATTCGTGTCCCACTGACGGTGTGATACGTGTTTTATTTCTCTTATACCACAGCAATTTTCCACCTTTTTTTTAAATTAAAGAATGCCACATCATACTTTCGATGTGTAATGTTGTTAAGGACAAGTTCTCACTTCCGTTACAGCAGCTATAAACAGTCGTACTGTCGAGTCACAGCTTTACCGCTGACTGTTACAGAGCGCTGACACTGGAGACTCCTTCCCCAAAGGAGTCCCACATGGCTACCGTAACGATTTGGACAATTTGTGTTCGAGGTCTGCCTCGTTTCAGTGTTTAATCTCAGCTGTACACTTTGCTATAATCAATAATGACGGTCCTGTTGCTCGAGGTTTCTTCCTCTCGTCATCTCAGGGAGTTTTCCCTCGCTGCTGTTATCTCTGGTTTGCTCATTAGGGATCGAAATCTAGATCTGGATTTCTGGAAAGCTGCTTTATGACGGTGTTTATTGTTAAATGTGCTATACAAATAAAAATGTAAATTTAATTGAAAACAATATAAAGTACACGTTTTTTTTGGGGTAACCCACCAGGAGGCATGCAATAAAAAAATCCGACATGCGACACGTGTTTAAAACTGCAAGGGACAAACGCTGTCCTAAATATTTAACTCATTTAAAAAAATGTGTGAAAATTAACCGTAAGAGACGATTAGCTTGTAGAATAATTGTGCAACAATCAGCTGAAAAGTCAGTCATAGATAGATAGATAGATAGATAGATAGAGTACTTTACTGATTCCTGGTGGGATTATTTTTGTTGCAGCAGTAAAATAAACAACAATTTACAAAGACGTAGACAATGCACAGAAAACAGATTTAAGTAAATAAAATTAAAATAAAATATGATAAAAATGAAATGTTACAAAGCATCAAAACAATTCATTGTCTTCCTTCATTGTGTGTAAATAAGATGAGTGCATTATTTTTATTATTATTATTTTGTTGTTGTTGTTGTTTACATTAATGTAATTGTGTGTGTGTGTCTATATACAACAAATAAACAGAATTTTAAAAATAAATAATAAAATATACAAAATAAAATAAACACTATAAATTATACATGATATATAATAAGGATTTAATGGAAGAATAAAATGGGTTTTAATGCCAGCACTAGGGGGCGCCAAAACACCATTTACACCCTGTATAAACGCTCCTGTTTCACGTGACTATAAAATTAACAAAATAATATATTTATTGTTTAAATTAAAGTTAAATTACAGCGTCGCGTGTTAATGACTCTGTGTTTAGTAGCAGTACGGCAATCTAGAAATGTCACAGTAAATCCAATTGTTTAATATGAAAAAATAAATCTCCTGAAGTAGTTTAATCCAAAATGGCGACTCTGCGTGTTGCCATGGTTACCAGTATGCGTATAAAGGCTAGCGCGAGCCCGTAGCTGAAAGCTAGTTTACCTGCAACACTTCGGCTAACTGACTAGCCGCGGGTTAAATTCAGTTAAATTTAATTTAAAGCTGAATAAAACGCACGCAGACATGGAGAAATGTGATATTATCGATTTCTCGGCGCTGGAGAAGGAGCTGAAACGCGCTGTGGAGGCGGATAAGAAATACCAGAGAGAAAACGACGCCAAATTCCGCGCTATTCACCAAAAAGTCGCCACTTATGAAGAGTTCCGGTAACCGAGATGTTTTCCTCTTGATTTATATTATAATTTATATTTAGTTACACAAACACAAGCTGTGAAGAGAGCACAGAAATATAAATTTGGTGCGAATTAAAGCGTCAGTATGTACCTGTGTACCTGTGACTAATGCATTCATTAGTCTTAAAGCTGCAGTCGTCCATTTTTTTTTACTCCTTACTTGTACAAATAACCTGGAAGATTTGTAGAACATAATAATAATAATAATAATAATAATAATAATAATAATAATAATAATAATAATAAAAACAATGGATTAAGTCGTGGTCTTAGCAAAAGTGTATTAATTTGCTGAGAAAAATCGTTTGGAAAACTGGAAATAGTCCGGTCCGGAAAGTTTGTTTGTGTTTGGATGCACCTCCTGTCAATCATTTTATAGACAGTCGTATATAATGGGGGCGGAGTTTCATGAGACCTATTCTTGAAAAATAAATCTTAATCTTAATCTAATGCACCTTTAAATGTCCAGCTGATGTATGGTGTTTAATTAACACTGATTACTGATTAAATTAAATGTACTGTTATGTGTGTTGTTATGTTTCAGAGACATTGTGCAGGCATCTCACCTGAAGCCTTTAGATAAAAAGGACAAAAACACACCGCGGAAACAGCCCTGGAACCCAATCGGTGCCGTAAAGACGGACGTGAGACACACCAGCACCGATTCTCTGCAGGTCACACATTTAATCATGATGTCATTTATCATAATTAGAGGCGGCACGATACCACTTTTTCTTTTCTGATAGCGATACTGAAACCTTGAGTATCCCCCGATATCGATACCGGTCTGATATTGTTTCCTTAAAAAGCTACCGAGCTTTAAATGTTCCATATTTCTGACTGAAGCAGTTCACAGTAAAACTCATTCGCACCAAACATTGCGTATAAAAGTGTAAAGTATAAATCTAATAAAAATATATCCAAATAAAAGAAAAAACAGTCAATTCTCCTCGTTAGAGGATCCGATATCCCGTACGTTTTCTCCGATATCAGATTCACCATTTTTTTTTAGCTGGTATCACTTAGAGATCCCGGGTATCTCTAATCATAATGTTTATTTATTATATTTATTCTTATTTTTAGTTTTTATTATTTAATTTGGATTGTCGTTAAACATATGTATCGAATACAAATGATTAGGTTCAAAATTCCAGTCTGATTCTACTTATTAAGAAATAATATAAATGTTAGAATAATGTTATGAAGAGTATAATAATACAAATTTGACTGTAAAATGCTCAAATTGATTAAATAGCAGTTTAAAAATATAAAAGCTAATCTTCTTCTTATTATTAGATTTGATTCAAATTTTTGAATATTTCCGTCTTGTTAAAAGTATTATATTATTATATCATTGTTAAAGAATAAGATACACGTTATAAAAATGTTATTGTGAAAAATGTAATAAGCAATAAATAAATAATACTAATATAAACAACACATAACATTTGTTATAGTTGTGTATCAGTTGTGTATCAGTTGTGTATCAGTTGTGTATTAGTTGTGTATCAGTTGTGTATTAGTTGTGTATCAGTTGTGTATCAGTTGTGTATTAGTTGTGTATAGTGGTTCTTATGGATTTAATTAATTTCTTAATTAAATATAACTTTAAAAATTATGTTTTAAATGATGAAATATTAATGTTGTATGATTAATATAAATAATGTGTATTATTATATGATTATTATTGAATAATATTACTATAAAAAATCTTTTTACACAGAATAGAATAAATAAGAAGTGCATAATAAAAATAATAATCTAAATTGTTCTACATTATATAATTGGAATTTTATTATTATTATTATTATTATTATTATTATTATTACTACTATTACTGCATTGTTTTCCTTTCAAATTATTATAAATGACTGTATTTACCTCTTGTATATTATACATTTGAGTGCATTTCTTGGTCAGTGAAAATAAAGTGATGTGTTTTTGTCGTTGCAGTCGGTGCTGTTTGAGTCGCAGCCCCGCAGCGCGTCGGAGTTCAGTCGAGACTGGCGCAGGTTTAAGGGCAGCTCGGTGGAGAAGTACGCTTTCCTGCTCAGGCTGGGTGGAGAGAACCTGAGGGAGATGTTCCACACTGAGGTAGGCTTCGGGCTCCTGGGCGAGTTCCTGATGGTCCTCTGTCAGTGTTTCAGGCCCGGGGACGAGGCAGCGGTGATCGGAGTGCTGCAGGGACTCTCGCTGACCGGCCGCTTCGGCCTCAGCGTGTCTCTGCTGAGTGAAGACGAGCGACGAGCGTGTGAGCGTCTCTTCTACAAGCTCCTGGAGACGAATCCCAACCTCTCTGATGTTCCTGAGAGCCAGAAGGAACGAACTGCAGAGCGTGAGACACAGACTGAGGAAAACACAGCGCGGGATGATGGGACTGAGGCGCCGGGGAAACTCAGGGGTTTGATGGCAAAGTATGGAGTTTGTGAAAATGCAAAATAGACAGTTACCTGTAAGAAAAAAAAAAAAAAACGTTCAAAATTAAAAACAAAACAAAAAGTTCATGATGTTCCTGGTGAGGTTTTTTTGGTGAAAGAAACAAATCAACAAACAAACAAACAAAATAAAATAACAACAATTAGGTTTAATCGTTGCGTAAATAAATACATTTCATTTAAAATAATTATATAAGTACATTTCTATATAATAAAATTTCCTATACTCAAGATTCCAAGATTATTTTATTTGCTATGATTTATTTATTTATTTGTTTATTTATTTATTGGTCAAAATGTTCATTCCTTTGAAAACTCAAATAAATAGGTGATGAATTGGGCCAAATGAATGTCGTGTGACACGATGAGGCATCGACATCACCACAGTTCTGTGACACCAAACACTTCAAATCAAAACATTCCTCCTTAAGAAGGAGGTTTGACATGACTATGTCTCCTGAAGTCTTTTTCCTGACCCTGTGTCCTCTGTTACTGAGCGCCTATCAAGCTCCCGAGGACAAGGAGGACATCTTTACCACCAGATCATGTCCTGCGTTCCTCGTGTTCGATAACGCAGCGTATGTGGCTGACATGACCGCCGAGCTACCCTGCCACTGTAAACCAGCGGACGCTCTCTCGGTGGTGTGGTACTATCAGAAACACCTGGGTACAAAGAACGCCAAGGTCCTCACCGACTTCTCGGGCACTGCGATAACGGATTCGTCCAAAGTTGGAAGAGAAGTGAACCTACGTGAACGCTTTTCAATCCGTTTATTCAGCCTGCTCATCTTCAGGGCTCAGCAGAGCGACTCCGGGCATTACGTCTGCGGCACAGCCTCGGGACAGTTCTTCTACGGCTATGATGTAGACATTCAGGTCGCTCGAAACGTTCTCTTTCCCTGGAACCTCGACAAACAGAGAGCCGAACCCAATAACCAAGAACTCATGTCCAATCCCAGTGAGCGGTTTCGAGTGTTTACCAGCTACTGGTCTTGGTCGGTGTGCGATCGGTGCGACGTGCAAGGCGAGCAGGTCCGAGTGGGGCTCTGTTACGTCATGAGTGAATATCTACAAGTGCGCTACCTTCGAGAGAAGGTCAGAAACGTGACCTCATGCGGTTCCTCCGCGGTTCCTCTGCGCTTCGGGCTGAGCGGCGCTGACTACGGAGCCGAGCTCAGCGTCAGGAGTTGTGAAGCGTTCTGCCCGCCAAAACCTCCGCTGAATCCACAGAGACAAGCTCTTCTGGAGTTCCTTGGGTACGACAATCGAGCTTCTCCAGGACTTCTGGTCTACTACCATAACCATCCAGCAAACACCGAGCTCGTCCTGTCGTGTCCGAAAGCGAGACCCCAGCACGCAGTGGCATGGGATAAAGGCTCTACGCCGCTTTATCGTTCTCAGTATATGGAAGGAGTGGATACAACCTCGCGTGTGTTTATAGATTTAGGTCACCATCTTCACTTCAGACCTGTGAGAATGGAGGACAAAGGGACATACTACTGCTGGATCCAAGGCAAAAAGGCTGCTGAGATCAGACTCGGGGTGTATACACGACTCGGACGCCAGCGCAGCATCAGCGACCCGGAGTCTCTCTTCGGCCTCAGCGTCATCCTTCTGTGCTACGCCGGTCTCACCGCGGTGTTCCTCCTCATCCTATCCGTTCGATTCGTTTGTGACTTGATCACGGAACTAAGGGCCTCGTATTCGCTTTCAATAAATACGTCTCAATAAAATATTTTCTATTGCCCTGGAATTCATTCATTGTTTTAATGATGGATAAAAGACAAAACATCAAAATGTAACAATTTAATATTAATTTAGTCAGGATTGTGAGTAAAACAATGTGCAGAACCGCTTTGGAGTTATTTTTTAAAAAATGCCCACAAAAACTAACACTTAGTTAAGAGCCATGGGTCTCAAAGTGGGATTCAGGAACGGTCAGGGCGCGTCTTTGTATTTTTCTTTTTAAACTATGGCGGTGTTGGAGATTATTATGTAGAAGTAATGAAAACTAACTGAAATGAAAGTGGTTAATCTCAAACTCAACAACTAAAAACAAGTACAAATAGTGTTTAACTTTAACTTCTAACTGCATTATTGATAAAACCAGGAAGTGCAGTTAGTCCATCTGGATGAGTGGAAAGTGCAGGAGTGAAAAGCTCTAATGATTGGAGTAAATGAAATCTGTGCTGTGATCATAAACGGCTCGTTGGAAATCCTTTTACTCTGGAAGGGGTTGCAAAACATTTGAGAACCCCTGGTTTAAAGCATCCTTGCACATTTTTAAAAGGTAACGTGGATGATTTTTTTATTATAAACAAAAAAACCTCAGCAAAAAAAACAAAAAAAAAAGCACCTCTCATTCCAAAGTAGAAGTTCAAGTTCATAAAGTTGTGGGCATTTGAAATTCGGTCATTTTATTTATTTATTTATTTAATTAATTTACAACTGAGACTTTCTCTGTACTTCAATAAAATGTTACCCATGAGCCCAATTTGGGACTTTACAAAGTTTATCATGGTCGGAAATGCAAATTCTAAGAGTATGGATGACGTCATGGTTACCGAAAACAAGCGGATGCGTGTGATGTTATTGCTAAAAGTCATTTCATCCAAAAGTGTGGATTTAGTTTAGTTCAAGGGGCCCAACTCTTGCGCTCCTCAAGTCATGAGATCTGGACTCATAACCTTCTGGTCAGTAGTGCAGAACCGTAAACCTCTGAGACTCCACTGTCCCACAGTCAGAGGACTTTCCTGAACTTCATCAGTTTACAGGATGTTGAATCTGATTGATCAGAAACCTTGTAGCAGGTGTAGAAATGGAAAAAAAACAACAACAATAACAACAACCTCCGCTAGGGGGCAACACTACACCCTGTGTGTGTATACTATGCGTAATATACTGTAAATTACCGAATCATATCAATATCAACATTAATGGTTAAGTAAAAAACGTTAATTGCAAAATTCTTGCTACTAGTTTGACAGTTTTTGTAAAAATCATGAGGTATGATGATCAAGTATCATGTTATGCATTTAAACCGACTTTACTGATTTGACTGATTCGAGCAAGCGCCTTTAAGTGAATCGATTCACACTGGTTTTTGACTCCTTTCAAGCGTGTGAATCGTTTCGTTCATCTCGCTTCAAAGGAGTCGTCCCAAAAGAACCGATTCTTACTTCCTTACCCGTCACTACTACATAAAGGTAACACACTCATTTGACAGGTTTTGTGACGATCCAAAAGATTCATCTCAAAATAACTCGCTCTTAAACCTTTGCCAGTTTTGTCCTCCTAGGTACTCATTTGACAGGTTTTTGTAAAGAGGGTGAGCATCATGCAAGAGAATATTGATTCACTTGATTTGATCGCCTTAAAGTGAATCGAATCACGCTTTTGATTCCTTCGGTTCACCAGAACGGGGTTTCGAGCTCGTGAATCGATTCCATTTTTCCAAGAGTCGTCCCAAATGAACCGGCTCTTTAAATAATCTCCCATGACTACTACAGTATATTTAAGGGAAGTTCAGCAGAGCGGTTTATTGGCTTGTGAATCGATTCGCTCTTCTGATTCACTTCAACCCGAGTCATAAGAACCGACTCCTTTCCCCATCACTGTTGCATTAAAGGGCAGATTTATCACGTGCTGCGACAGTTAGACTGAGCATTATGATGTTATATTATGATTATGATGAACCAGGTGTGTAGAGGGGAAGTGTCTCATGAAGTTCTCGTGTATGTGTGTGTGTGTGTATGTGTGTGTGTATGTGTGTGTGTGTGTGTGTAGGCTGCACGTCTGTGTGATGACGCGTCTCCGCTTCTGCTTTCAAAGCGCGAACCCACAGGCGCAGTTTTGCAGACGGAGTTTCCGGAGCTGCAAACTTCGCTTCACTTGCGCTTTCTCTCTCAACGATGAAGGAACAAACCTGTACGGAAGAGATCGCGACCATCCTGCAAGACGCCCCAGCGGCACGGAAAGCGCTTCTGGATAACTACAACAACCTGCGCAATGTGGCCGAGTACTGCGAGAGCAACTACCTCCAGGTGAGCCTCATCAGGCTGAAATAAGACGCACAGGTGCTCAGGTGTACGCTCACTGATCTCAATGATGTCCAACTCCTACACTCAAACTGTACTTTTCCTGGTCACTGGGGTGGAACCTTCAAAGCTGCACCTTCTCCTACATTTAGTATGTAGATTTTACCTGTGGAGGCGCACGTGGTGTCCATTTAATTAGAGTCAGTTAACCTTTAATGGCACATCAGTGGTCCTTAATAATTAAACAATAAGCAAATAACCTTTCAATGTACATAATATTCACTTTTCCAGGTGAAATACATGCCACATACTATGTAACCTCCGACTAAGATACTGCAACCAGTATTATAGATATTTCAACCAGATGTTCCACAGATGTTACTCTTTATTTATTTATTTATTTTTTTTTTTAGTCTTCCATGCTGGTTTGGTTTGGATTTTTGTAAATCTCTGCTAGTTATGTTGCGTGAATATACACAGACTTGTTTAGACGTGTTTTGGAGATAAACGTACGACTCTGATACCATGACATGTGTCACTGCTTTCATCTTGGCAATCTGAATAATTCCATACCACAAAGTTTGAAGCACACAATTGTATAGGATGTCTTCGTACGCTGTAGCGTTACAGTTTCCCTTCACTGGAACCAAGAGGCCCAAACCTGCTCCAGCATGACAGTGCTCCTGTACACAAAGCGAGCTCCATGAAGCCCTGGTTTGAGAAGGTTGGAGTGGAAGAACTCGAGTGTCCTGCACAGAACCCTGACCTCAACCCCACTGAACCCCACCTTGAACTGGAACTGGAGCCTCCTCGACATCCCGACATCAGCGCCCGACCTCGACCTCACTAATGCTCTTGTATCTGAATGAACACAAATCCCTACAGCCACACCACGCTCCAAAATCTAGTGGAAACCCTTCCCAGAAGAGTGGGGGTTGTTATAACAGCAGAGCGGGGACTAAAATTGTTATGGGATGTTCAACAAGCACACATGGATGTGATGGTCAGGTGTCCACAAACGTTTGGCCATATAGTGTATCAATTAATACATCAATGCACCTATGATACATTGTTGTTTCTATAGTAAAAAGGAGATGTTTATTAAGCGTTTATGGAAGGAGTCTCCAGTGTCAGTGCTTTGTAACAGTCAGAGCTGTAACTTTTCCACATCTTCAGGACTGAGGAGTTTTCGCTGGTGTGGTTGGTGAGGGAATGGCTATTTATAGCTGCTCTAACATAATAAATGTAACTATAAATGCATAAAATGTACATATCGTTCTTTAACAAATAATTTATTGTAATCGTTGGCAAATTGCTGTGGTGTAAGAGGAATAAAACACTCCAGGATGTGCTGTTGTAGGAAAATAATCAACTTTGGATGGGTAGCAGTGATGCCGCTTTATCACACCATTCTGTCGTTGATTATTTTCCTACAACAGCATGACACGAAGTGCAAAAAAACCCCCCCAAAAACCCCTAAACCAAGCCTGAAAACTGACAAGAAGATCCAAAAAAGGAAGGAAAACAGTTGAATAGACATTAAATATCGGGTGTGACGTGCTTCTCGATGGTGTTCAGGTCACAACATGTCACTGAGGTCCAACACTGAAATGACTGGAAAGGAACTGGAGAGTTTGAAATGAGCTGTGGATCTGAAATAGAAAATAGAGTTCACAATTCTGAGGTCACGTCCTGTTACTTCACGTTAAAGGTCAAGAACATCGAGGATTAACTCCTAGACAGTGTCAAAGTAAAAGAGACGTTAGAAGATGACCATGTCTTGGCTAATCCAGTAGATACTTATTCATAGCAGACTGCACTGTGGGTGTTGTTTTTTTTTGTTGTTGTTTTTTTTTTAAAAAAAAGGAATAATGTGGGATATACACAGTGCCTAGTTTACCACAAGTATAGTCCATATACAGGATGAGTCTGTGTTCAGCTTCTTTAGTTTTGCACTGAAGCTACAAAGCTAATGTAGCTAACAGGAAGTGAAATTTTGTCTCACCCAGAATCTTTATATATAATATATATATATCGCTATAAACATCGTTCTTGATCTCTGTGAACTTTTCTCTGTAACCTAACTACCTATAAAAATAGTGCTGCACTAGCATACCTAGCAAAGCTAGTTTTGCTAACTAGCTAGTTTACAGCTACATTTTCCAGGCCTGAGGAGTAGCATTACAGCTGTTAAACTCAAGTAACTTGTAATGAGGTCAGGAGTTTTATAGTCTTGAGTAGTGGAGTAGCCTTGGATATAGAGTATATTTTAATCCAGATTGGCTGTCATCTGAGTCGACTTATGAAAAAGTTAGCTTTGAACACGCAAAATACACACAAAATAACGTTCTGATGCCAGAATTCCTGGCAAAAAGAGCAAGCTTGGAAGTTTACAGCTTATTCTTCAGTGATCTCGGTGCCGAAATATTTAGTGCCTGGGAGCCTGGGACGAAACATATATTTTTTTAAAATCCAATTTTAGCCTGTAAAAAGAGAATAATCAATGATGTGGTGGTGTAATGTTACTGTTACCGCCCTGAAGTTGATTATTTTCCTATAACAGCACGTCCCAAAGTGTATTTTACATTATTTATTATTTTTTTTTTATTCATTAATATTAAAGAATGACATACTTTTGATATGCATTTTAATAAGTTCTGGTTATAGTTATAGCTGCAGTTCCTGTTACTAGATATGTTCTCTCACGGGTCTTGATCTTTAACATGATTCCCCTCCCCCCATTTCATTCATTAAAACGAACCACCAGAGAGCGAAACTCTAAACTCTCCGGTATCTTTCTCGGTGTTTGTGACATGCCGTGACCTAAACGCCACGGAGAAGCAGGTCACACCCTGTTTTGAACGTCTAGCCGCCTGTTTTTCTTCTAGTTTGTCTTTTCTTCTCAGTCGTCAGGTGTTCTTTAGGAAATACAGATACAGATTAAAAACAAAAAACAAAAAGATTATATAAGGAATAAAATACACTTTGGGTGTGCCGTAATGGGAAAATAATCAGCGACGGACCAGTGTGATGTGGGCCGGGTCTTTTTTTACCACCTAGAAGTTGATTAGATTCCAAAAAGCAGAAAGTCAACAGCGTTGTGTGTTGTGGTGTTTTGTTATAGATTTTCTACACAAAAATCTCCTCCTTTTTTGGCAGTATTACACTTTAAGAACTAATTTTAGACATATTTTTGGCATATATTACATTATATATTTGTTACTTTAAAAAAAAATTAAAAATTAAAATAAAATATACACAGTATATATATACATATATTAACCCGTAATCAGTGAAATGCAGGAAATTGTTTTGTTTATGTGGGATGCTTCGGTTTTTCAGGAACCTCACATGAACCGTGGACCTGATGTTCATTCTGTTTAGCTGGAATTAGATAACCGTATTTCGAATATAGCGCTCTCTCTTTAATGTGCATTGCGTGATCCGTCTTTTGCCGTGACAGATGTTTGCGTTCGTTGCGTGTCACGCCGAGCTGAGTTCGACTTTCTGTGTTTTCCAGGCAGGCGAGGATACGGTTAAAGCGCTGGAGGAAACCAAGGCCTTCACCACTCAGTCTTTAGCAAGCGTGGCCTACCAGATCAGCACGCTAGCCACCAGCGTGCTCAAACTGCTGGACGCTCAGTGCTCCCAGCTCCGTCACATCGAGTCGGACATCAACCTCATCGGCTTGGTAAGGACGTGAGGTGAACCATATGATGTCGTTCGTTTAAGAAAAATAGTTTAATAATAGTGAATCGTTTAAATGTCCCAAAAAGACACTGAGATTTCTCATACACGTCTGACGACGAAGGTCTTTGTAAATGTTCATTCAGCATTTTCAAGTGCCGGAATTTTCCCACGGGCCCCGTTGCTGCGCTCCTAGTGCTGTTTTATCCTCCCTCCTTCCCCTTTTCTACCATCTTTTCACTCAGGCACAGACGTGACATTCCAGAAAGCTCCGTGCTCGTCCTGCCTGACCAGGTCACCTGAGTCGATCTCTCTCTATCTCTCTCTCTCTCTCTCCCCCCCCCCCCCCCCTCCCAGAGCCTGAATGAAAGGGCCAGTGTGTTCTAGCGCTAGACCTGATTGATGCTCTCCATTGTGTTCAGGGTACCGTGGAAGTGCTCAGACACGCAGCCCCGAAAATATCCCAGAACACACAGAGCCAGATGATTTAAAACGTTGTTTTTTTTTTTCCTGGAAACTTCTAGGATTGATCAGACGCTACGGAAAGTTTTCTACGCTAAGCTTTAGGGATTTCAAACGATTAGCTTTATTTACATATAAAAGGTTTATTAGGTTAAAACAAGCCTTCCCTTTCTACTTTTCATTCCGTCCGAAGGCCCGCAGGAGGAAGAGACGCTTTTAAAAGAGAAGGGGAAGAGAGAGTTTGTGTTGAGGAAGTGGCTAATCTGTTAGCTAATCTGTTAGCAGCAGTGCAGCATCATTATCTCTCCCCTCCGTTACTAATTCACTCTGTTCAGTTAAATAAACCTACACAATATAGCACTCAGAAGTCTGGACACACCTCTTATAGATGTGTTTTCTTCCAATACTGTGGTATTACACAGCTAATACACTCAGTTCCTCCTGATACTGCTCCTCCTGCAGAGCTACAAGCTGCACGCTGTAGTGTAAAGGCACAGTGATGAAGGACATCACACAAACATCATCATCAAGAACATCAACATTTCCCTCAGAACTGTTCAAATAAATTCTTTCTTTCTTTCTTTCTCTTCTCTTCTCTTTGTTTTTGTTTGTTTGGTTGTTTCTTTCTCCCTTCTTTTCTTTTCTTCTCTTTTCTTCTATTTCTTTCTTTCTCCCTTCCTATCTTCTCTTTTCTTTCTTTCTTTCTTTTTTCCTTCCTTTTTTCTTTTCTTTTCTTTCTTTCTTTCTTTCCTTCCTTTTTTCTTTTCTTTCTTTCTTTCTCGTCTAGTTCTTTCTTTCTCTTCATTTATTTCTCTTCTCTTCTCTTCTCTTCTCTTCTCTTCTCTTCTCTTCTCTTCCTTCCTTCCTTCCTTCCTTCCTTCCTTCTTTTCATTTATTTCATTCTTTATCTTCTTTTCTCTTTTTTCTCTTCTGTTCTCTTTCTTTCTTGTTTTCTTTCTTTTTCTTCTCTTCCTTCCTTCCTTTCTCTTTTCTTTCTTTCTTTCTTTCTTTCTTTCCTTCCTTTTTTCTTTTCTTTCTTTCTTTCTTTCTTTCTATCTCGTCTTGTCTTGTCTAGTTCTTTCTTTCTCTTCATTTATTTCATTCTTTCTTTCTCCTCTCTTCTCTTTTTTCTCTTCTGTTGTCTTTCTTTCTTGTTTTCTTTCTTTTCCTTCCTTCCTTCCTTCCTTCCTTCCTTCCTTCTTTCTTTCTTCTTTCTTTTTTCTCTTCTCTTTCTTTCTTCTTTCTTTTTTCTCTTCTCTTTCTTTCTAAGCTTAACTAGTAAAGAAAGAAAGAAGTCAATCACTCAGTGAACATCTCAGTGGTAAATAAACTTTGTAGCTCAGTGGTTGAGGTTCTTGTGCCCGTGACCAGGAGGCTGTGAGTTCAGATCTCAGGGCTGCCGCTGTTTTGCACGGAAAAAGGAAACTTACCTTTTAATTCTATCTCATAGGAACGTAAACTGTTTAACCCAAAACATTGAGGTACTCAGGAGCCAATGAGTCACAGGTCCACATATTTAACATGCATTTCCAGGTCAGGACATGTGCTGTGTGTGAATTGTTCATCCTGTCCTTGTGTATGTGTGTGTGTGTGTGTGTGTGTGTGTGTGCGCAGACTGTGGACATGCACCGGGAGAAAGTGGCCCGTCGAGAGATCGGCGCCTTCACCGTGGCTAAGAGATACACGAGGAGCAGCAAAGTCATCCCACCTGCATCCAGCAAAGATCCCAAACCCAAATACAGCCGTACGCCCATCTCCTACAGCGGCCTGGACACGCTGGGGCACGGCATGAAGGTACAGCACACACACACACACACACACACACACACACACACTACACACGCGTCATTACTTAACAGAGAAAAACGAATAATCATCAACATGGTGATGTTTTCTGTAAGGAGACGTTTATTTAACGTTTATGGAAGGAGTCTCCAGTGTCAGCGCTTTGTAACAGTCAGAGGTAAAGATGTAGCTTTTCCGAGATCTTCAGGACGGAAGAATTTACGCTGTGCGTTTTCTCTGTAACATGACAAGCTGCGTTTTTTGCCTTATTACTCAAGAGCCCAACAGTGGCGGCTTGGCGGTGCCTTGGCTCGAACCCCCGACCTTCTGATCAGTAACCCAGAGCCATAACCATTGAGCCACCACTGAAAAAAAAAGACACTGTATTAAATATAAAGATGTTATATTCCTTCATAAATGAAAAGTTATACCCGTGGGTACATTGCTGTGGTATAAGATGAATAAAGCACGTCGAGACTAGCGTGAGCTGTAACTGTCACAAAGCGCTGACACCGGGGACTCCTTCCATAAACGTTAAACAAGCATCTACTTACGGAAAACTTCACCATGGCAACGTTTATACGTACACTTTTCTTTCTTTGTTAAACAACAGCACGTTTAAAAAAAAAATGTGTATGAGCCGTTACTATAGAAACGATAACGAGCGCGTTATTATAAACCCGACGTTCATGAGTCGTGCGCTATTGCAAAAATGAATAAAAACCTTCTGACCAATCAGATCTGAGTATTCAACCGTGGTGTCGTCTTTCAAAACCTCATGGTTAAAATCTGACCAAAAAGGTGTCGATCAGTGGTGCGGCTCCAAAAAAAAAAAACCCAGTATTTTCTAGGTTGCTATGGCAACAGCGCATGCGTGTTTCTCCATAACTTAAGAAGCAAAGTGATCTTTATCTACTCATGAGTCAGTGTAAGAATCCGAGAGGCGGAGAGACTTCTTTTTTTTTTTTTTTTTTTTTTTTTTGGCTAACCGACATCGTGATTGGCTCTTTTTACTGAAGGGGCGGGGCTTACGTAATACAGCCGCCATGTCGAGCATTACACACTCCCCTCGTTCATATTTTAAGCAGTAGCCTGTCTCTACTCGAATCGTCTCTGACTATTCTCTGTACTTCGGGTTTGGAAGACAGTATGCATTCTGAGAAATGCTCAGACTCTAAGTTATGCTGTATACAGGAAGTAGTAAGGTGTTCACTTCCTGGAAACCTCTTCACCTCTCACTTAGTTACTTCGATGTGTGGTGCTGATATTATCAATCTTTGAATCTATTAATCTTTGAATTTCTGTGTTTCTGCACAAAGTGATTTGTTTATGTCTCACTCTTCGTGACATATATGTAAAGTGTCATTTTGTGTGTGTGTGTGTGTGTGTGTGTGTGTGTGTGTAGTGTGATTTCCCGGTGCCATGTCAGACCCAACACTCTTCACCACATCCTGCATTTAAAGCAGCAGGGATTGACAGCAATTAGTAGCACACACACACACACACACACACACACACACACACACACACACACACACACACACAGAGACAAATACACATTCAAACTACGCCTTTCATTCTCTTCGTCTCTCATCCTGGTCTGTTCTCAAATGCACTCGCGCACACACACACACACACACACACACACACACACACACACACACACACACACACACACACACACAAAAACAGGCTGGCTGGTGACCACCAAAGCACCGTGGGAAAACGGCGAGAGGAATGAATTGGTGCTGTGCAAACTCATTAGGTTCACTGATGCCTGCGCCAATCCGTCCTGAATCCGGGACACACACGCACACACGCACACACACATGCACATACACACACAGTGTTACTGTGTGAAAGAATGTGATGTGTTCACACTCACTACTGCAAATATAAATGGCACAAATGAAAGTAACCCACATGTCCACCAAGACACACACACACACACACACACACACACACACACACAGTTGTTTCTATGCACCTAAATGAAACGGCAGCTGTGAAGATGAGCTCAGAGTAGGGTCAAAAAGTTAAAAGCATTTCTATATAAAATATTATGTTATAAATATTAAATCTGTATTAAAAATCATTCAGGAGCACAAATCTGTTGTCTCGATTAGTTTGTGGTTGTGTGTTGAGGAGACGTCGGAGTAGGATGTGACGAAAACACATCTTTATCATCTACGAAAAAAATGAACACGGTATCCGAGTGGATTATTATTATTATTATTATTATTATTATTATTATTATTATTATTATTATTATTATTATTATTATTGTATTGAATTAGAAAATTCATCAACTTCTACCCGAGCCAGCATTTCAGGCCAACATCATATATATTTTATAATATATATCATCACGTTCCGTTGAAACAAACTGAAGACAGTGATCTGATGATCTGTGTTTCCTCACAGGACTCGAAGCCACAGGAAAGGAAAGCGACCATAAACCGCAAACATGGCGGCACGCTCAGGTACGCGACACACCACGTGACGCTTCATCTGTACGTCACGACACCTCAAATGACTTCTTAGCCGTAAATAGGTTTTCAGAAACGGTTCGTCTCTTATCCGCTTCTTCGTACAAATGACCGCTTTTCGAAAAAAAATAAATAAAAACAGCCGGAACACCTTTACCAGGATACGACGGAGTTTCGTGCCTCGTACCACGTTCGTAATACTGTCCATAACTATTCCCAAGTGTTTCTCTGCATCTGGAATAAGAAAACCATTCAAATGTAATCTCAAAGATTAGTGACAAAAGCACAGTGAGGGTCTTATTCGATATCGGGGAGAAAATATGAAGAAATACGCAAGAAATAAAACACTGTTATGGGAAAGTCATCAACAACAGGGTGGTGTGATGAAGAGAAGACACTGTTTCCATCTTACCAAGTCTGATTTGATTATTTTCCTATAACAGCACACCATGAAGTGTTTTATTCCTCTTGTACTACAACAGTTTGCCAAGGAGTATATCGGTCCGTACAGGATTTCGCAGAGTTTCGAAATCGCAATCGCACGAAATTGTTTTGCGCGGTCTTTCCCAGTGATGTTTGTCGGTAAGCGAGACCTTTTAGCTGTGCTCATGTTTGACGCACGTGAATCGAAGGGGGCTTCGGCTGAATGCGCGTCGTGATGACGTCACGTGACCAGATCTGCGGAAAATCTGCGGTAATTTTGAAAAAAAATCGCAAGTCCCTGTGAATATTGTGGAGTTTGCTTGATTTTGCGTTCATTTCTGCGATCGCGAAATCCTGGAGAGACTGGTATATATTATTCATTAATTAAAGGATAATATCATACTTTTTATCTGTTTATAGTTACGTTTAATGTTGTGGAATGTCCGCAAGACGCGTTAGTTCCTGTTCTCACTTACGTTATGGCAGCTGTAAACAGCTATAGCGTTCCCTCACCAGTTTCTGGTTTTTGTCTCACTTGAAGCTACTTATGAACCACAAAGCGTAAACTCCGCCGTCCCGAAGATGTCGGAAAACGTAAAGTTTTTACGGCATAACGTAAAAAAACGTACAGCTTTACTGTTACGAAGCGCTGACTCTGGAGACTCCTTCCGTAAATGTTAAATAAACGTCTCCTTACAGAAAACTTCATCAACGACGTCACGCGTTTTTACTCTGTTTACGTGCAGCATTCATTAAACAAGTCCCTGTGAACAAGCTGTTACTATAGAAATAAGAGATAACGTATTAGAGCGTTAGCGCATTAATATAAACGTGCACTACTGTCCGAGCTGCTGCTATAGAAAATGAATCAACACCTTCTGACCAATCCAGAACGTGTTATAAGGTTTGATGTAGTATAATCTTCCCTTTTCTTATTGCGTGACCGTCTGACTTCTCTTATGTCGTTGCACATCATGATGCTTCTTTTAAACAGCGTACATGAATCTGTTAGTGTTTATCTGGTGTGTGTGTGTGTGTGTGTGTGTGAGAGTGCGCGAGCTTATACTGCACTGCTGAGCCTTCACCGCTTTCATCAGTTCCTCTTCCTCTGCGCTGCGGGAACGGCTCTTAATCAGGAAGTTGATTGAGCTGCGTGTCTTTCCACTTCCTCTGCACGCCACCACTTAATGAAACCTTTAGTCACGGGTTCATTGTTCGGTTTCAGTTGTCGTCAGCGCGCTGACAAACAGAGAAGTGTCTTTTTTAAAAAAAATATACACAGCTAAAGCAGCAGTGTGAGAGTTTTCACTGCTACAATATTGTTTACAGTGGACTGGTTATGAGTGCATCAGGACCATGTAGAAACACCACATTCCCCAATTTACACATCTTTAAAATATTTAACCACCGTGTACAATGGTTAGGGAAGTGCCTTTGTTTATAGGATGCCATTTTGTTCTGTAACAGTTTATACCACTGGCACAGAAAATACATATTTCTGACTTCTATTTGGTTATTTTCTTATATCAGGGCAAAATTTGAATCACAGTTTTAACACCATCACACCATCAAACGACAGAGCGAATGTACGAAGCCACGATTTTAGGGACTATCTATCGGCAGGAAACATTTGAGTAAATATTTTCTCAAGTCTATGCAAATTAGGTATGATTCAGTAAAGCGATAAATCCAAATGCTTGGATTTCTCTGACCAACCCGACTTGTGGTATGCAGTTACTCATTTCCTGTTTGACTCACAAAAACAGAAGAAAATCCTATAAACATGGGTCTAACTTGTCCTACAGTGGATATAAAAAGTCTACACACCCCTGTTAAAATGGCAGGTTTTTGTGATGTAAAAAAAGAAAGAAAAAAAGTTCAGTCATGTCAGAACTTTTTTTTTTTTACCTTTATTGTGAAATTGCAACATATAATTAACCCCAAATAAAGTACAGCTGTTTTCCTGACATTTTCTTGGTAACATCCAACTGGAAAAGCCGTGGGCCGCACAGAGCTTACGAAGCAGGTACGGGATCTCACTGTTGTAAAAAAATATCAGTCAGGAGAGGGTTACAAAAAATTTCCAAGGCATTGGATGTACCATGGAACAATGTAAAGACAATAATCAACAA
Organism: Cranoglanis bouderius; assembly: GCA_023630585.1. Classification (NCBI taxonomy): domain Eukaryota; kingdom Metazoa; phylum Chordata; class Actinopteri; order Siluriformes; family Cranoglanididae; genus Cranoglanis; species Cranoglanis bouderius. The sequence goes on from CM042554.1 coordinate 18,606,416, forward strand.
GTGGAGAAAATATGGCAGGACAGTGACACTACTAAGAACAGGACGTCCCTCTAAAACTGATGAGAAGATCGGGAGAAAACCGGTCAGGGAGGCTGCCAAGAGGCCTACAGCAACATTAAAAGGAATTGCAGCAATTTCTGGCAAGTACTGGTTGCTCCCTACATGTGACAGCAATCTCCTGAATTCTTCATATCTCTGGGCTATGGGGTAGGGTGGCCAGACGGAAGCCTTTTTTAACCAAAAAATAAATACAAATACATCCAATCTCCCAAAAACATGTGGAATAATGTGTTATGATCTGATGAGACCAATGTTGAACTTTTTGGCCATAATAACAAAAGATGTTACTGTGTGAAAGATGTATGTGTGTCACAAAAAAACCCCCACAGCATAGCACCAAAAGAGCACCATGCCCACAGTGAAGCATGGTGGTGGCAGCATCATACTTTGGGACTGTTTTTCTTCAGACTGGGGTTTTAATCAGGGTGGACGGAATAATGAACAGCTCCAAATATCAGTCAATTTTGGCACAAAACCTTAAGGCTTCTGCTAAAACACTTAAGATGAAGAGGAATTTCACCTTTCAGCATGACGATGACCCAAAGAAAAACCTCCAGATCAACAAAGGAATGGCTTCACCAAAACAAGTTCAAGGTTTTGGAATGGCCCAGCCAGAGTCCAGACCTAAATCCAATCAAAAATCTGTGGGGTGACCTGAAGAGGGCTGTGCACAGGAGATGGCCAGCTAATCTGACAGAGTTAGAATGCTTTTGCAAGGAAGAATGGCTAAATATTGCTAAGTCATTATGTGCAAACTGATTGGCCCTTACCCCAAAAGATTGAATGCTGTGATAAATTCTAAAGGTGTTTCAACTCAGTATTAGTTTAGGGGTGTGCACACTTATGCAGCCAGGTTATTGTTCAGTTTTTATTTTTTAATTTTTGTCACCTAAAATGATTCTTATTGTTTTCCACTTTAATTAATAGGTTACAATTTCACAATAAAGGTAGAAAAGGTTCTGACATGATTTATCTCGGTTTCATTTTTTTTTTTCTCACAAAAACCTGCCGTTTTTTAACAGGGGTGTGTAGACTTTTTATATCCACTGTATTATATATGACTTCTCATTCAGTGGACCAGTATAGAGATGCTATGATGAAAAATAAAGCTTGAAAGGAAGCACCAGAGATCATTGGCACATGTAAATAAACCTTAAATACATTTTAAACTAAGGTGCTGTGTGTTTTTGTCTGTATATTTTTGTCTATTTTATTTTAATTGATCATTTAGTCCTTAAATTGATTAATTAGAAAAATGCTGAGTCAGTGCTATCATTCTGTTATGAGTAAGCAAAACAAAAAAAAAAGCCTTCATTTGTTTAAAACTTGGATGGAATGGGAGGAGTTTAGGTAAAAGCTTCTAGAAATAAAAAATGTAACGTGTGTGTGTGTGTGTGTATTTTTGCAGTAGGAACCGTCCTGCGGAGTGTCCCGTGGCTCCCACTTTGTCTCGTGGCGCATCTGTAAACTCTCTCAGTGACAAATCCATGACGTAAGAATATTTAACTCTACTGAGAACTGTTTCTACATCATCACGTTGTAATAAACATTTGTCCATTCGTCACGGACGTCAGCCATTTTGTCTAATCTTCGTGCAGCTCCAGTTTCGGCAAAGCCGTCCCTCCTCCAGTCGTGCCCAGCTGGCCCCTGACCCCCGAGGCTGACATCGTCAGCACGCTGCTGGAGGACACGGCTCTGCCCCCGCCACCGCCGATGGACAGAGAAGAAGGTGCAGGGTCTGAGATTGTTGTAGCTCCACCCCCTGCTCCTCTCCTCGACATGTGTGAATTCCTTCCTCCTCCGCCTGTGAATCCTATGGATGAGAACCATGAGCTAGACCCCGTTCCGCCGCTGGAGACAGGTGAGTCTCAGCCTACGCTAAAGCATGTATCACATGATAAGAGATGGAGGGAGTTAAATACCACATATTCCAGATCTTTAAATGCTGAAATAGTGTTTAAGACAATATTTAGATGCTGAAATAGTGTTTAAGACAATATTTAGATGCTGAAATAGTGTTTAAGATGACTTTTAGGTGCTGAAATAGTGTTTAAGATGATGTTTAGATGCTGGAATAGTGTTTAAGATGATGTTTAGATGCTGGAATAGTGCTTAAGATGACGTTTAGGTGCTGGAATAGTGTTTAAGATGATGTTTAGATGCTAAAATAGTGCTTAAGATGACCTTTAGATGCTGAAATAGTGTTTAAGATGACCTTTAGGTGCTGAAATAGTGCTTAAGATGACCTTTAGGTGCTGAAATAGTGCTTAAGATGACCTTTAGGTGCTGAAATAGTGCTTAAGATGACCTTTAGGTGCTGGAATAGTGTTTAAGATGACCTTTAGGTGCTGGAATAGTGTTTAAGATGACCTTTAGGTGCTGGAATAGTGTTTAAGATGACCTTTAGGTGCTGGAATAGTGCTTAAGATGACCTTTAGGTGCTGGAATAGTGCTTAAGATGACGTTTAGGTGCTGAAATAGTGTTTAAGATGACGTTTAGGTGCTGAAATAGTGTTTAAGATGACGTTTAGGTGCTGAAATAGTGTTTAAGATGACGTTTAGGTGCTGGAATAGTGTTTAAGATGACCTTTAGGTGCTGAAATAGTGTTTAAGATGACCTTTAGATGCTGAAATAGTGTTTAAGATGACGTTTAGGTGCTGAAATAGTGCTTAAGATGACCTTTAGGTGCTGAAATAGTGCTTAAGATGACCTTTAGGTGCTGAAATAGTGCTTAAGATGACCTTTAGATGCTGAAATAGTGCTTAAGATGACCTTTAGGTGCTGAAATAGTGCTTAAGATGACCTTTAGATGCTGAAATAGTGCTTAAGATGACCTTTAGGTGCTGAAATAGTGTTTAAGATGACCTTTAGATGCTGAAATAGTGTTTAAGATGACCTTTAGGTGCTGAAATAGTGTTTAAGATGACCTTTAGATGCTGAAATAGTGTTTAAGATGACCTTTAGATGCTGAAATAGTGCTTAAGATGACCTTTAGATGCTGAAATAGTGCTTAAGATGACCTTTAGATGCTGAAATAGTGTTTAGTATCACATTTAGATGCTGAAATAGTGCCTAAGATGACCTTTAGATGCTGAAATAATGTATAAGATGACGTTTAGATGCTGAAATAGTGCTTAAGATGACCTTTAGGTGTTTAGGTGACCTTTAGTGTTTAAAACGATGTTTGGTTCCACAGTGCCTGAAGAGAACAGCCTTCCTCCTCCAGACACTGATGGACTCCATATTCCCGTTCCTCCTCCTCCTCCTCCTCCTCCTTCACACTCCCTTGAGAACGGAGAAGGTACAGAACACCTGCTGCAGGGTGATGAGTGTGTGAGGCTTTGCAGTGTGTCTGTGTGTGTATTCTGTGTATTGTAGCAATGTACCGTATGTGTTTATTTCCACTCAGCCTCCTCTAATCAGTCTGCTTGAGTTCATCTTAATGATTGTTTTGTTCCAGCTCTGTGTGTGTGTGTGTGTGTGTGTGTGTGTGTGTGTGTGTGTGTGTGTCTGTAAGCTGACAACTTTCTCTGTTCAGCTCGTCGCTCTCGCCATTCTCGGGGGCGTCGCCCTCCCAGCACCCGCTCTCTCTCTCTACGGCTCCGCTCAGGCTCCGCCCCACGCCCACTGCACACACGCTCGCTCTTCCTGCCCAGCAGCCAATCACGTAAGAGCCTGAGTCACCATGGAACACAGCATTAAACTCTTCAGTTGGCTAACACAATAGAGCAGAGACGAGTAAACTACGAGCCCTGGGACAGATTCAGAATTGAGGCATTACGATTAGCTCTGTGCTCTTAGCGAAAGAAAGAAAGAAAAAGAAATTGAATAATAATAAAGTTTGAAAGATAAAAGGTGAGAGGAAAATAAAAAATGAGAGGTTAAGGGAGGAAGAAAGATGAAAGAATTTAAGGATTTAAAATGAGAAAATACAAAAAAGTGAAGTGAGAGAGAAACAGTCAGTAGTGATATTGTTTCAAACTGATTTAAAACGTTCTGTGATAAATAAATTCTGAACACGAATGGCCTGTTTCTCTGCGCTCACCTGTCAGTCATGATCCCCCCACCCCCTCCATACCCACCTCCTCTGGCTCCTCCCACTTTGAGCTCTCTGTGCCGGATTCCCATTCGGCTGCAGCATCTGGGTAAGTCTGAGTGCCTGCTCGCTCTCTCTCTCTCTCTCTCGCTCTCTCTCTCGCTCTCTCTCTCTCTCTTTTGATTGGATGCTTGATCATGTGACATCTTCTATAGTAGCAAACTTGTCTACTGGTTTTAAAATACACAATCAATTATTTTACCTAACAAAATTGCTAACATCCTCGCCTAGCTGCTTGTCACATAGATTCTTCTGGAGAGGTAGCATTACTGTTAGCAAAACTGGATAATCTTAGTGCATTACCTGCATTACCCTAATGTCACCGAATGAAAACAAATGAAAGAAAGTACCAAAGAAAGAAAGAAAGACACAAAAGTTGGGAGAGCATGAGTTCGAATCTCAGCGATGCCACAGCCATAGGCTGTGAAAAAGAAAGGAAGAGAGAGAAATGAGAGGAAGGCAGAGAGTGAGATTGAAAAAAAAAGTAAGAAAGAAATAGGCAAGGGAAAGGGAAGAGAATGAAGGAAGAAACAAGAAGTAGAAGAAGCCTCACTACAGATGGAAGATGCCCTAGCTTGGGAAGAGGAATAATTAGCTTGAGCATTAAAAAGAGAAAGAAAGAAAGAAAGAAAGAAAGAAAATATTGAAGTCAGACACAACAGACACAAAGTGAGGGTGAAAGGAAAAAGAAACAAAGAACTTGAAGATAAATAAATTGAGAAAGAGAAAGAAGAGAGAATAAAAAAGAAAAAAGCGAGAGAACAAAAAAGGAAGGAAAGAAGATTGACACTAGGCGTTAAAAAGAAAAGGAGAGTATGACAAAGCGAGTGAGAAAGTGTATGAGGGTAAGACGTACGTGAGCCAAGAAGTAAAAAAAACAACAAAAACCAGATCTAGTGGTGAAGCTGACAGTTGGCAAAATCATTATGTGCCAGCAGAAACAGAATTTACCCAGAATGCACTACGATCCAGTCCAGTTTTCTTTTCAGAACTGCAAAAACGTCTGACCTTCACCATGTTAGTCTGACCTTCACCATGTTACGTGACACTTGATATAATAGACAGCCGTTATCTCCACCTTTGCCATGCGAGTTTACAGTCATGTGACGTAGCTGATTCTCACTTCTGAATCGAGGGGAAGTCAACAAGGGTGTGTTAAAGGAGGCACTGAAATGCAGTGATTTTCTTCCTCCTCCTCCTCCTCCTCCTCTTCCTCCTCCTCTTCCTCTTCTTTAAAGCCAGCCTAAATAGTATATCTTACATCTGTTCTTTCTAACTTGTACTAGAGTAAAATAAATAAAGGGATTATGCAATGCTGAGAACATTATATTACATTTATTTTATTTTACTGGGTTTGTTTAAATTTTAAACTAATGTTTAGCCATAACTTTGGTGTAAGAAGCTCCCCAGCTTTGGGAAGGAAACCCCAGATTAGGCAGAAAAAAAACCCTGCTTTTGGCAAAAGAGGCCCCAACTTTGGTGGAAGAAGTCCTAGCTTGGGGAAAAGAAGCTTTCGCTGATGCAGTAGGAGTCCCAGCTTGGCCTGAAGAAGCGTCAGCATGGGTGTATGAAGCCCCAGCTTGGACTAAAGAAGCCTTGATTTTGGCAGAAAAAGCCATATCCTATGAGGAAAAAGCCCCAGCCTGGGCAAAAGAAGCATCAGGTAGTCTAGACAAAGTTTGGTGGAAAATGCCCCAGTTTGAGCAGAAAAGGCTCAGCTTGAGGCTTCAGCTAGGACAAAAGAAGCCTCAGTCTGGGCAGAAGTAGACCCAGCTTGAAGCCTCACCTTGGCCAGAAGCCCTAGCATGGACAAGAAGAAGCCCCAGGTTGGGCAAAAGAGGACTCAGCTTGGGCATAATAAGTCTCTGCATGTGGAGAAGAGGCCCCAGTAGAGGTAAAATAAGCTCCAGCTTGGTCATAAGAAGCCTCATTTCATATGGAAGAAGCCCTAGCTTGGGTAGAGCAAGCCCCAGAATGGGCAGAAACCCCAGGTTGAAGAGAAAAATGCTTGGCTTGCAGTCCCAGCTTGAAGAAAAGCACTTGTTTGGACAGAAGAAACCCCAGGCTGGGCAAAGAAGCCCCTGTTAGGTCAGAAGAAGCCCCAGCTTGAGCCGAGGCTCAATATGGGTAGAAAAAGCCTCAGCTTAGGAGGAAGAAGCCCCAGAATGGGTGCTCTGAGCTGAAGAAACGTCACTTTAGGCATGAGAAGCCCCAGCTTGAAGCTCCAATGTGTGCAGAAGAAGCCTAAACTTAGGTAGAAGAAAACTTAACTTTGATGTAGTTAAGCAGGATATAGACTTGAGTAGAATAGAGTAAGTTGTAGCCTATATGAGTTAAGCTTAGCTTAGCTTGTTCAAAGAGTCCATAGAGCGCACATATAGTCACCTTAAGATTTTCCATTCTGATATGATATATAATCTTGTCTGATGCCTTACAGTTGTCTATGCCCAGTATTCTCTGCCACATTTGATACAACTTGACCAAACTTTTTGTTAGATCAAGGTACAAGGTACCATGTGGACACCTGACCAATCCACCCATATGTGGTTCTTCCCCAAACTGTTGCCACAAAGTTGGAAGCACACAATTGTCTAGAATGTTTTTGTATGCTGTAGCATTACAATTTTCCTTCACTGGAACTAAGAAGCCCAAACACTGTTCCAGCATGATAATGCACCTGTGCACAAAGCGAGCTCCATGAAGACATGGTGTGTTAAGGTTGGAAGAAGGTGGAAGAACTCAAGTGTCCTGCACAGAGCCCCGACCTCAACCCCGCTGAACACCTTTGAGATGACCCTGGAACTCACCCAACATCAGCGCCTGACCTCAACCTCACTAATGCTCTTGTAGCTGAATGGAAGTGGAACTGAATCTAGTGGAAAGCCTTCCCAGAAGAGTGGAGCTTACTATAACAGCAAATTGGGGATAAATCTGGAGTGGGATGTTCAACAGGCAACATATGGGTTTAATGGTCAGGTGTCCACAAACTTTTGGCCATGTAGAGCATGATTCAGAGAAAATAAATTTCGCAGATCACCTCAACAGATTGAAATGACGTATCTTCATATGAATCATTTTAGACCTGGAGATTCCGGCTCCTCCTCCGCCTCCATGCATGGACTGCATGGATGGTTTTGAGGACGTTCCTCCTTTACCTCCACCCGTGGACTACGACATCTCTGCTCCTGCACAGTACTTGGAGAAAGGTATAATAGCACACTGAATATGTCAATTTTTGTTTTCTCCACAGAGCTGTACACTTATTCGACTTGTAGTGAGAAATAATGGAAAACAGACATATTTGTAGTGTTCATAGCTCCATATGTTTTGGGAGAAGCTCACTGTGATTTCTTTTTTCCACCAAGTGGTGGCTCTCTACAGCTATGAACAAGGCAAACCGGAAGAACTGACCTTTCAGGAAGGAGACGTGATCTACCTGACCAAGAGGAACGATGACGGCTGGTGTGAGGGCGTCCTGAACGGAGTGAACGGGTTCTTCCCTGGAAACTATGTAGCGACCATGAGCTAAATGAGCTCTGACTGAAACACAATTTATGGCAAAATGAGGATTTAAAAAAAATATATATATAGCAAAAGGATGACGTGGTATTCAGAGAAATGCAAAATGTATGTTTGATTATTGTGTACGTGATACAAACTGATTTTATAAAACTATAAATGCACCGTCTGCCTATGTTTTTCAATATCATCGTTATGTTTTTTTCAATTAATACTGAAATAATTTAAGTATTTATTAACACCGACTAATAGACGGATGAACCTGAATCAATCGAGTCTTCGTTTCGACTTTATTAACCGTTTCATTACTTTATCAAATCAATTGAAGTTGGCTACATGAGGGATCGCGCTCGCATGGGAGCACGGCTTTCCCAGAATGCATTGCTGTGATGTGTTTTCCTTTTACGAACGCTGGATGATGTGTAAACAAGATCGGTCGTCTTCGTAAATAAAACCTCTGTACATGGAACTTTATTAGTTTGCTCTGGTAGTCGAATTTCGTGCGGTTTTTACACTTCACATATTATGTTTGAGATATTTGTCTAATATACAGTAGTGCTTTATTTATTTTTATTCCTTCAACAGCACCTCTTGAGGTATTTGTAGTTTGTACAAAGTTGTTTTTGGGGGAAAAGGAAAGAATTTTCAATGTTTTTTTTTTCCCCCCCTGGAATTGCAGTTCACCTTACATGCAGCAGAGGGCGTGAAAAATGACACATCGCTCCTTTAAAGATCACAGCGCGTGAGTGTGAAGGACAATGCACTCATTTTCAGTATAAATATCCCGGCAAATGTCATGACTGCTACTAGAGGACGGAAAATAAACAAACAGCCCTGTTCTAACACCTGATAAAGAGTGTGTTTTAGTAAAGTCCATGCTTGGGTGGTCAGGAACGCGCCTAACCTGCCTTACAGTCTTTATTTTGAAGACACCGCAAGAGCAGGCACTGTGACTTTAACCAGCACAATGTGGTAATAAACACTCAGGTGTGTGTAGCCAAGAGTGCACTTTTTTTTATGATAAGACTCACTCGACGTCTGAGTACCGGGCCAGACGAGATCACCTGATCACCTGATCACCTGCGGCCCTTCAGGTAAGACGTGTGTTTACAGTGTGTGGGATGGAAAGTTTGTGTAGATATTTTTGTATATTAGATCCGTTGTATTTTGAAGCTTCATGCAACTGAAAGTGTTGTATTACTCAAACATGTTCTAGTAAATGTTTAATGGCGTGATCAGCTTTAGATTGTAGGTTTTAAGGTATAAATGAGGCAGATCTGTCAGTTCTGTTATGGATTTCTTTCTTTAATATGTAACACCCAGTTATCAACAATTCCCTGTTAGGAAGATTTTCATATTTTTTGTTTTGTTTATCTTAAGGCCTCAGATATGATCTTACATGCATTTAGTAACCATAAAATGTCTTTAAACAGGAAGTAGTTTGGAGTAAAAATGGAGTCTCGTAGTTAAAATTGCATTTTTAATCCACTATCGATAGGTTAAATGAATTGCTTTGGACTTCCATGACTTTTAAGACGTCATAATGACCGGCAATGGCAATAAAATATCACAGTAAAAGTTAGAGATTGGTCTGCGTTTATGAGCTAATGACAGGCCATTCATTCTCACCCTGGTTGTTTCCTTGCTCATTATTTCCCGGCGGATAGCTCAGCCTGGAGGCATCAAAACAGAAACAATAAGGATCAGTGCTACTCACCTGATTCGGACTTAACACACCAGATTCACATGAGATTCGGAAAGTTGAGCTCTGACTGAGAGAGGCACGGCGCTTAATTTAGAAACGTAAACAAAAGCCTTTCCATCATGTCATCATCTTTAGCTGGGTAAATAACTCGGGATAGGTAAACTGTTATGGTATAAATGAATATCGATGAGGCGTTTTGTGCTCTGAAATATTTTGGTGAGATTTAAAAGGTCAGCCAGAATGCAAATTTGAATCCATTTGACTCGCACTGCGGTTATATACAAGGCGTCAGACTTCATATTAAAGTAATGAGACCAGGAACAACCAAAAACAAGCAGAGCTGCTGTTGTAGGAAATTAATCAACACCTTCAGAATTCAACTGTGCCGTGGTATCGATATCTGTAAAACGTTTAAAAGTGATTTTCAATTCCTCAGCAGATCCACTGAAAGACTTTGGCCGTATCTCCAGTAAGATGGAGGTACCTCTGATGTTTCGCATTTTCCAGTAAGTGTCTTTTCATCTTCTTTTCTTAATCTAAATCACAGCGATACGTTAATAGAACAATACTAAATGTCCTATTGATTTGAGAGCGGAAAAATGCCTAGAGGAAGGAAACGTGAACCGAAAAGATGATTTTAAAGGCGTCTCATTCCCTTTATCTCACATGTTTCACTCCCCGAACATGGCAAAGCTTCCGGGGCTCAGTTTCCATCAGTATTGTTTTTAATGATCTTCATTATAATATAGTGGATTTTAGAAGAAATGTCTGGTTTCGTGGGACACAACACAAGGGTTAAAACAAAAAGTTGGCAAAAATGAAATGTACCTAATTTCCCCTTTAACTCGAATATAAGTAAAAGTAAAACGTAATAAGTCGATCAGCACAGCCAGTGTTTCCATTACTGCCGTTACTTGTTAGCAACATTACCCTCATAGCTGATATTACAAAACTAAAGAAGCAAACTTTCAGTTATTTATGTGCACATTTAATTTTTTGAAGAAGAAAAACTTCAGAAATATGTATGTATTTATTTTTTATTTATTAAAGCAAACTTCAGACATTTACGTGTACACTTCATTTTTAAAGAAGAAGCACAGTTCAGACATTTATGTGTAAATTTTATTATTTTTTTTCTTAGAATTAAACTTCATACATTTACATGTACATTTATTATTATTTTTAAATAATCTTCAGATATATATGCGTACATTTAATTTTTTTTTAAGAAGAAGAAGCGAACTTCGTACTTTTACATATACATTTATTATTATTTAAAAAAAATATCACTCTTCAGACATATACGTGTACATTTCTTTTTTTTTCTTTAAAGAAGAAGTAAACTTCATACTTTATCTGTGTACATTAAACATTTTTTAAAGACGCAAACGTCATACATTTACATGTACATTGATTTTTTTAAAATTTTATTTTATTTTTTAAAATAAAAGAATCAACCTTCAGACATTTCTGTGTACATTTCATTTTTCCCCCCAACTAAATTGTTCTTCTCCTCCTTCTCCGCAGAGGCATCATCCCGACAATCGCTGTGATTATATTCTGCACAGCTTTGTGTAAATGTTTACAGCGGCAGAGGCGGGCACGGAGACAGCTTGCAGAAGCGTCGGCACGTGCTCAGGGACCCCAGTCGTCTGTCTACATCATCCCCTGTTCACCGTCTGAAGGACAACAACGCAGACCACCGCGATACAACCTGGCACCGCAACACGCCCCTCCTCCATCTTATAACGAGGTACGTCCCGATCCCACCGCCCAGAACCGAGACTAAGAAATGACACAAGACTCTTCCGATCGTTAGTATCGGAACGGAAATGACCCTTTTTCGTTGCCCTGATTCTAATTCGGCAGTAGACGTGAAGACGTCCTAAGAACATGTGGCGAAGAGAAGCCGAGTGAGCGATGAAGACGTCAACTGTAGTTTCTGTGTGTATGAAAACGGGTAGCTGATGTTCGCGTACTGCAGTGAAATCCGGGCTGAACTCTATAATAGACTGACGTGTTCTCCATGTCAGATTATCCGGTGAAGATCCTCTAACGATAGACCCGCGATTAAGAGAATGGCTACGTTTTGCTCACGTGATCAACAGGCTCGCGTAAACACAGACATTCTTCAAAGTGAGGATATTTTTTTCTGTCCATTAGCATGCTTTGTTTACATTCAGCCATCACCGGTTATGTATCTGGAGCCGTTTGCTATCCTCCTATCGGTGGCTTTTAGGCGAGTGTCGTTGCAGCGTCGGCTTCCTTTGGTAGTCCTCGGCGGCGCTGAATTGGTCGAGCTCAACTCGCGATCAAAGAATCCTTTCACGGATAGGAACTGAAGAGACATCGGACCACGTACGCAACGGAACTGGTCAAAGGAATCGTCCGAGCCAGTCGCTTAGATTTTTTTCGCTGTGCGGTATCACGAAGAATTTAAATAAAATCGATAAAATCTCATTTCAAACGCCGGTTTGTCGCTGTCGCTCCGTGTCTCGCACGCTCGTAGGAAACGGGCGGTCATCCGACACGTTGTTGCTTTCTAGTGTTTAACCCATGTCACAATCCAACACATACCCCATGCTCGTTTCTCCATGTCTGATCTTTTGTAGTTGATGGCGAAGGATGACTTCCCTCGTGAGCCTCCTCCCGCGTATACAGAATTCGACAGTCCTCCGTTCATCTCCTCCGACTCTGGCCCGATCTCTCCATCCTGTCCGACACTGTCAGAGTAAGAGAACAGTGTTCGAAGTGAAGAACTGTACCTGTGCAACAGAAAGCTGAAAATGTCCTTCCTTCCAACACGACGATGAACGAATCACGGAGATTAAAACCCACAGCTGCTATTTTCCTACCTGGGTATTGAATTCGTGTACATATTTGTAATGTGTGTAAATATATTCTCTCGGGTTTGTAGACGAGCAGAAAACATGTAAATAATGGTTTCAAAACAGTGTGATCCTGTAGGTTTTTATCTTTTATTCGACAAATATAGCACTTATAAATGAAAGAGCACAACTCTCAACTCAAGTATTAAAGGAATGTTATCAGTTAGGAATTAAAGGAAAGGAATGAAAAACAAAAAAAAAATGAAATGTACCCGAATTTATTCAATACCCCAAGCAAGACATTGATTATTGTGTACGTGATACAAGCTGATTTTATAAAATTATAAATGCACCGTCTGCCTATGTTTTCCAATATCATCATTATTTTTTAAATGAATACTGAAACAATTAAGTATTTATTAACAATAAAGTATTTATTAATATAATTATTTATTAATATAAGTATTTATTAACACCAACACAGACTTTATCAAATCATTTGAAGCGGGAGCATGACTTTCCCAGAATGCATTGCTGTGATGTGTTTCCTTTTACAAACGCTGGATCGGACGTCTTCGTAAATAAAACCTCTGTACATGGAACTTTATTAGTTTGCTCTGGTAGTCGAATTTCGTGCGGTTTTTACACTTCACATATTATGTTTGAGATATTTGTCTAATATACAGTAGTGCTTTATTTATTTTTATTCCTTCAACAGCACCTCTTGAGGTATTTGTAGTTTGTACAAAGTTGTTTTTGGGGGAAAAGGAAAGAATTTTCAATGTTTTTTTTTTTTCCCCCCCTGGAATTGCAGTTCACCTTACATGCAGCAGAGGGCGTGAAAAATGACACATCGCTCCTTTAAAGATCACAGCGCGTGAGTGTGAAGGACAATGCACTCATTTTCAGTATAAATATCCCGGCAAATGTCATGACTGCTACTAGAGGACGGAAAATAAACAAACAGCCCTGTTCTAACACCTGATAAAGAGTGTGTTTTAGTAAAGTCCATGCTTGGGTGGTCAGGAACGCGCCTAACCTGCCTTACAGTCTTTATTTTGAAGGCACCGCAAGAGCAGGCACTGTGACTTTAACCAGCACAATGTGGTAATAAACACTCAGGTGTGTGTAGCCAAGAGTGCACTTTTTTATGATAAGACTCACTCGACGTCTGAGTACCGGGCCAGACGAGATCACCTGATCACCTGATCACCTGCGGCCCTTCAGGTAAGACGTGTGTTTACAGTGTGTGGGATGGAAAGTTTGTGTGGATATTTTTGTATATTAGATCCGTTGTATTTTGAAGCTTCATGCAACTGAAAGTGTTGTATTACTCAAACATGTTCTAGTAAATGTTTAATGGCGTGATCAGCTTTAGATTGTAGGTTTTAAGGTATAAATGAGGCAGATCTGTCAGTTCTGTTATGGATTTCTTTCTTTAATATGTAACACCCAGTTATCAACAATTCCCTGTTAGGAAGATTTTCATATTTTTTGTTTTGTTTATCTTAAGGCCTCAGATATGATCTTACATGCATTTAGTAACCATAAAATGTCTTTAAACAGGACGTAGTTTGGAGTAAAAATGGAGTCTCGTGAGTTAAAATTGCATTTTTAATCCACTATCGATAGGTTAAATGAATTGCTTTGGACTTCCATGACTTTTAAGACGTCATAATGACCGGCAATGGCAATAAAATATCACAGTAAAAGTTAGAGATTGGTCTGCGTTTATGAGCTAATGACAGGCCATTCATTCTCACCCTGGTCGTTTCCTTGCTCATTATTTCCCGGCGGATAGCTCAGCCTGGAGGCATCAAAACAGAAACAATAAGGATCAGTGCTACTCACCTGATTCGGACTTAACACACATGAGATTTGGAAAGTTGAGCTCTGACTGAGAGAGGCACGGCGCTTAATTTAGAAACGTAAACAAAAGCCTTTCCATCATGTCATCATCTTTAGCTGGGTAAATAACTCGGGATAGGTAAACTGTTATGGTATAAATGAATATCGATGAGGCGTTTTGTGCTCTGAAATATTTTGGTGAGATTTAAAAGGTCAGCCAGAATGCAAATTTGAATCCATTTGACTCGCACTGCGGTTATATACAAGGCGTCAGACTTCATATTAAAGTAATGAGACCAGGAACAACCAAAAACAAGCAGAGCTGCTGTTGTAGGAAATTAATCAACACCTTCAGAATTCAACTGTGCCGTGGTATCGATATCTGTAAAACGTTTAAAAGTGATTTTCAATTCCTCAGCAGATCCACTGAAAGACTTTGGCCGTACATAGAAAATGAGCAGACACGTTGTTGCTTGCTACTGTGAACACAGGTTTAACCCACGTTACAATACAACACATACCCCATGCTCGTTTCTCCATGTCTGTGCTTTTGTAGTTGATGGCGAAGGATGACTTCCCTCGTGAGCCTCCTCCTGCGTATACAGAATCCGATAGTTCTCCGTTCATCTCCTCCGACTCTGGCCCGATCTCTCCATCCTGTGAAGATGTGAAGAACTGTACCTGTGCAACAGAAAGCTGAAAATGTCCTTCCTTCCAACACGACGATGAACAAATCACGGAGATTAAAACCCACAGCTGCTATTTTTCTACCTGGGTATTGAATTCGTGTACATATTTGTAATGTGTGTAAATGTATTCTCTCGGGTTTGTAGACGAGCAGAAAACATGTAAATAATGGCACAATTCTCAACCAAGACATTCTGTATTTGATCTGTAAGGCTAACAAGTAAGGAAAGCCTCAAAGAAAATCTTTCCCATAAATAAACACACAAATCTTCACACTGAATATTTTTCTTCAGTTATGTAGCTAATTGTAGTATTTAACTAAAAATATTTGCTACATCTCCTTTTTACCTTAACGATCACGTAAGACAGCAGCCGTAGTGTGTACAGTATTCACAGATTTAAGTTCAAACTATATAATATCACTTGAATCACTTCCAACTTCCTGCTACAGTTCCACCTTCAAACTGGGGGGCGGGGCAACTTTTTCGAATTCTGGTTGTACAAAATTGTGGCCACCATAATATATATATTTTTTCATGTTTATAGATGTAGTCTTCTACTACACCAACAAAATAGTTTGGGGCAGACATTTCTGGAAATTATTTCGAGGGGGTAAAGTTCAGAGCCGCTGAGATGACATTTTTTTTAATAAGACATTGCCTGAATGAATATGTTGAGGTCACAGGTTAATGTTAGTAAGTATAGATCTCGAGAAATTTAACTCGTGGCCTCAATATATTAGCTCATGGGCATAAGAAGCTCAACTTGTGGCCTCTATATATACAGCGCCCTCCACTAATATTGGCACCCTTGGTAAATATGAGCAAAGAAATTGTCTTTATTGTTTAACCTTTTGATCTTTTGTTCAAAAAATTCACAAAAATACTCCGCTCTCATGGATATCAAACAACTGCAAACACAACACAGGTTTATCCAAAAAACAATATCTTTGTTAAATATAGGTGTGTACAATTATTGGCACTTCTATGAATTCATATGAGAAAAATATATTTGAAGTATATTTATTATTTTTTTAATACACCTGGGTGACTAGGAACAGGAAATTGTTCAACCATGACTTCCCGTTTCACAGGGGTATAGATATGAGGTAACACATAGGCCAAATTCCCTTAGTCATTCATAACAATGGGTAAGACCAAGGAATACAGCTGTGATGTGCGGCAAAAGGTTGTTGAGCTTCACAAAATGGGAAATGGCTATAAGAAAATAGCACAAGCATTGAAAATGCCCATTTCCACCATCAGGGCAATAATTAAGAAGTTCCAGTCAACTGGAAATGTTATGAATCAACCTGGAATTGGACGTGTGTCTATATCGTCTCAACGCACTGTGAAGAGGATGGTTCGAGTGGGCAAAAAATCTCCAAGGATCACAGCTGGAGAATTGCAGAAGTTAGTTGCGTCTCGGGGTCAGAAAGTCTCCAAAACTACAATCCGAAGTCACCTACATCACCACAAGTTGTTTGGAAGGGTTTCAAGAAAAAAGCCTCTACTCTCATCCAAAAACAAACTCAAGCGTCTTCAGTTTGCCAGACACTACTGGAACTTCAAATAGGATCGGGTTCTGTGGTCAGATGAAACCATAAATAGAGCTTTTTGGCAATAAACACCAGAGGTGGTTTTGGTGCACACAGAGAGGTAGCCATATGGAAAAGTACCTCATGCCCACAGTTAAATATGGTGGTGGCTCTTTAATGTTTTGGGGCTGTTTTTCTGCCAGAGGACCTGGACATTTTGTTAGGATACATGGCATCATGGACTCTATCAAATATCAACAGATATTAAATGAAAACCTGACTGCCTCTGCCAGAAAGCTTCAAATGGGCCGTGGTTGGATCTTCCAGCAGGACAATGATCCAAAACATACATCAAAATCAACACAGAAATGGTTTACTGACCAAAAACTCAAGGTCCTGCCCTGACCATCCCAGTCCCCTGACTTGAAACCCATAGAAAACCTGTGGGGTGAACTGAAGAGAAGAGTCCACCAGCGTGGAGCTCGAAATTTGAAGGATCTGGAGAGATTCTGTATGGAGGAATGGTCTCAGATCCCTCGCCATGTATTCTCCAACCTCATCAGGCATTATACAGTAGGAGAAGATTCAGAGCTGTTATCTTGGCAAAGGGAGGCAGCACAAAGTATTGACTAAAAGGGTGCCAGTAATTGTTGCACACCTATATTTAACAAAGATATTTTTTTGGATAAACCTGTGTTGTGTTTGCAATTGTTTGATATCCAAGACAAATTTTCACAGCCTTCTTTGCTCATATTTACCAAGGGTGCCAATATTAGTGGAGGGCGCTGTATATTCTCTCGTATCCTCAATTTTTTATCTTGTGGCCTCAGTTTATTATCTTGTGGCTTCAGTATGTCATCTTGTCACTACCCACTACATACGGGGAACACCCCAAAAGACCTGCCGTTTTGGAGATGCTCAGACCTGCCTAATATATTTCACCCCTTGACAGTTGCCATTGTAATGAGATAATCAGTGTTATTCCCGTCACCTGTATGTATACATACATACGTATGTATGTATGTATACAGTAGCATTAAAATAGAGCATGTGAATCGATAACTGAATAAAGGACGGCATTGCGTTTGAACTCAACTGGATGATGTGCGTTTCTGTCTCGTAAAAGCCTCGGCGGAACTTTCCATGCATGCACCCATTCCAGTAACATGTTAAATATGTTAAACATTGACTAATATGACGCGAACAGTAATTATCACAAGGTCATATGATTTGAGTTACACCCGTGAGTACATTGTATAGCTCTATCTAATCATCACATGATAAGTCAGCTTCACCTTCATATCAACTTTACTGTATCTGGTATAAAAGCCCGGAGAGACTGGAGGCAAAGTTCAGCGTGATTTAGTTTTCACAGCGCTCTGGAGATAAAGCATGAAATACACGTACGATTCCTCCAGCAGCAGATAGTAAATGTTTATCACAGCGATGTCACTTCCTCTATGAATATATCAGATAACTCATACCTGGTGACACACTTGGGCTTTAATGCTGACTTTTTTTTATATTTAAGTTTTACGTTTGAGGCCCTTCACTAGTAGGAACCTCAATTTTAGATCAAGTTCCATGTGCTTTTTTCATATCGTCCGAATTTAAACAAATTGGCTTAAAATATTTATAAAACCAACAAGCGATGCGAGTTTGAGTTGTTTGTAGGATAGCGGCGTAGCTTCGTTTTTATTTGACTGCATCAAAGCCCAGATGTCACTAACTTTTTTTTGTCAGAGAAACGTCACAATTTTACAATTTCTTAATTACGTTCATTTCATTGGAATTTGCAGCGATTCATGCCCAGAATAAATCGAAAACGTCATTCCCACTTCTGACTGGGAAAACGCATTCATTTCAATCTCCAATTTAAGAATTTCCAGTCAGAGTTTTCTGACAGCCCAGATTTTACCAACCAAACCTGGAAGTGAGGCCTAAATATACATACCATGTATACTGAAATTATACATGAAATTGTCTTCAAATAGAAATTATTTAGGAAGATGATGCTAATGTTTACACATACTAAACAGAAACACACGTGAGGAAAACGTGACAGAGAGGTTTTCTTCTGAAGATCAGAATATTTGTTATGAGGATACAGAATGTTGTTATAAAGACAGTCAGAGAAAATCTGCCCCCTTGTGGTATTACAGTATATATATATACTGTATATATATATATATATATATATATATAAAATCTTTACAGAAAAAATGATCTTTAGACTATCTCAGCTTTATACCAAAACGTATATGTGTAGCATACCTTAGATGAACTTTTCTGATTGTTAAATCTGACGTTTATAGAGAAGTTTTTCAGTTTTATAGTCCGTCCGAGTCTTTGTGCTTGTACATCCAAAAGTTATCGACATAAAGAAATTATGCCACAGGTTTATTGATTTCATTTAATATTCACAAAGACATGTTCCAGGCTTGCATATGCCTACTACAGGTCAAGCATATTGTGCTTTTAAATTTTAAACCTGAACTTACAGAAACCCATTACCTTCCATCCATTTTCCGTACCTCTTATCCTACGCAGGGTCACGGGGAACCTGGAGCCTATCCCAGGGAACTCGGGGTACAAGGCGGGGGACACCATGGACGGGGTGCCAATCCATCACCGGGCACAATCACACACCCATTAACCCTCTATGGACGATTTGGAAACGCCAATCAGCCTACGACGCATGTTTTCGGACTGGGGAGGAAACCGGAGTACCTGGAGGAAACCCCGGAAGCACGGGGAGAGAAAGTGCAACCCCCCAACCCTGGAGGTGCGAGGCAAGCGCGCTAACCACGATGTATTACATGCAGAGATGACAAGACATTTTGTTTCAGACATTTATTTCAGAAAAAAACGTACATCACAAGCAGAACAGGACAAATGTAAACCCCTGTAGCCTATATATTCATTGTAGCTACATAATGTAGAAAAAAAATAATCAAACAACAGACACAGTGAGCTTTATTTAAATTCCTCATTAGTATGTTTACACCCTTCATAAATAATAGCTGCCAGAATCAATGCTTACAACTTGCATGAATGAACGTGAGTCGGATTTCAGCATGGAGACCGTTATAGAGCAGATAACAATACATCTGTTTGGTTGTTTTTTTTTTTAAGCAAAGCAGTGGATGATTTAATACCACGTAAACACATGCAGCGAGGAAACACTTCACACATGGCATGCTTACTTTGTATTCTCCATTACTCATCTATTTGTTCGTCATCAGCACAAAAAAAGCGACAACACCGTCACCAATCTGACATAATGTAGGTTTCTGGTCAAGCTGCTATACAGTATATACTTATTCTGTAATGCAACAATAAAGATATAATTTGGGATTTAAATACAAGCCTCCATGATGTGAAAACTAAAATCAGATCCTACACTACTACAATGTGGACATGCAGGACGAGCAAAGTTTAAGAAAGCACACACGAAATGTAATAAAATAGAATTTGGTAGAAAAAACACCAGACTTGCCTTGGTCAATATTACAGGTTAATATAATTTTATTATAAAAACAGTGATGTGAGGATTGAATCTGGTTTTACCGCAATACTGACCCTTACAGAAAAGTCACAACTTCACGTGTGAATAATCACAAGATTATACTGTGTGTGTGTTGTTTTTATGTCATGTTTCATACTCACATGTAGTGTGTTTTTTCCCCACATGTTATTATTATTATTATTATTATTATTTTTTTTTACATGAATAATAGTGTGATATTTTTTCTCACACAAATCCACCAATGTTGCTCACATGTTTACTTCACGTGCATGGCCTGGTGAAATATGTTCACGTCATCATCACGTGTGAAACGTGTGTGATTTTTCTGTAAGGGAAACTACAGTAGTGTCTTTCAGTGCGAGTCCACTACCAAGAACTGGTTTTATTTTAAAACATTTGGTCCGTATTATTTGGTCCTGGATATTTTTATTTTATATGACAGGCAAATCTGCACCTGGGCACGTGACTCGGGCGAACCCGGGCGCTGACGTCACTGCGTGGCTAGCTGATGACTACTACGTGTTAGCGTTTTGAAGTAGACCATAACAGCCAAATAAATGTACTTCATGGTCAAAAATATACTTTTTAAAAATTTTTTATTAAACCTAAATTTAATAGCATTAACTTTTTTATTCACCTGATACTTTCCCCTCGTGAGATATAACACTGTTTAGTTATACAAAACGGTTGTGGATTTTAAAAATTAGTAGGCTAATCAGTCACCCTACACTTTTCCTGATTTTGCAGAGATCCGATAGGAAGCGTCTAATTTGATCACGTGATCCAGAAGTCGCCAATTGTCCCTCCAATGACATGACTGGCTTTGCTGTGCCAAAATAGTGCAGTGGCTGCAAATGTCATGATTGTGTGAAAAACAGAGAATTGTTGTGTAGTAGCCATGCTTGTTTTCTGTTTTGCTGTGACAGTGAGCAAAATGAAGTGATAAAACACTTGGGGCTGTGCTGTTCTAGGAAAACAATCATCAACAGTGTGGACCCAAGTCTAGAGGTGTACTATTTCTACCCCAAAACCGATTTAGAAAAACCTGCGCGTGTTTAAAGGTAATATAATAAAGAAATATTCGCACGTGCTGCTGGTTTATTATAGCCATGGAATAGGGCTTCTGCAAATTTAATACATGCTCTTTGGTTGTTTTAATTTGGCCGTGGAATCACCGTTATCGGAAATGACTTCCAGCCAGGTTTAGTAAAATCACACTGCAGATGAAACATGAATCCATATGCGCTGACTCCTCCCTGTATTTTCCATTTTTAGGTTGAAATGCCTCGAATTGCACGTGCATTGAAGCAAACAAACAAAACTGGACAAGACGTACCGTTTTGCTCACGTCACATGAAGTCATGCGAAGGTCACGATCCTTCATAGACCCTGTTGCTTGTTAATTGTCTGTATAGGCTCATTGTTACAGCCCACTCATACAGCTATTAAAGTTGTTTAATTAAATTAAATGTGTATATTTCAGACTTGCATTGCATTCGCCCAATCAGTACAGCTTCCCTATGCTTTATACATTATAATCCTACTGCTTTCAGTTAATAAAAACTCATATGAACTTGTATTAGTGCACATTATGAAGTAAAAACTGTAAAGCAGTTCTTGGTAGCAGACTCTCTGTTGTTCTCCCTGATGTATTAGTGCAAGAGTTTTGGACACGGTTATAAGTCCCTGCGTCCTTTAGCTGTCGTTGTGCGTGTGTGTGTGTGTGTGTGTGTGTGTGTGTGTGTGTGTTGTTAAATACTTTTTACTTCCGTGTCTCAAATCACATACTTCCACCAAATGTTTAAAATAATGCTTATTAATGCTATAGTAATCTAGAACATTGGTGATTAGAGCAGACTTGTCCTAGGTGGTTAAACAGTAGTGTTATTTCTTGATTTTAGCTCTACATTTGTTTGTAGTTATTAACACTCAAATGATGTGCGATCTGAGACACTGCCTTTTTGTTTTTTTTTATAGCAGAAACGTTCGCCACTTAGAAACCGTGTTTCGCTGTAACTGCGTACAGCGACGTATAAGAAGGGCAGGTAGAAGCTACAAAACACACTCTCACTCAGGTTTACCACTGATTGATCGATAAATAAATAAATAAATAAATAAATAAATGCTTCTATGTGAAGTCACTAAATGAAATGAGGGCTGAAGGTCATGAATGAGGACAGCTTTCTAAAACACCCAGCTAACTGGAACCCACTGATGAACTCCACTCAGCTTCTTTAAGGCAGCCTTCAGGCTGCCGTACGTCCCGTCCAGGCCGTCGTTTACGATGGTCAGGTCAAAGTAGTGTCCGTACGCCCTCTTAATCCTCCAGCTCTCATCCAGTATCCTGTTCAACTCGGCATCCTGCTAATAAGAAGATTCAAATGGAATCAGTTAAGTGCGTCAGGTTGACAACCTTTGAGGATTTTAGACGTGAAATCGCTGATTGTCCAAGTGCCAACTACGTATATACCAACATCTGGTAAACCAGTTAATACCAGTCCTCAAAGCCAGCCACTAATATTCGATTGTCTTCTCTAGTTTACTTTACTGGTACAAAGTGCACTGCATGTTTTAAAGTTGTGCTCATGTAAAACTATGCCTGCTGATGAGATTTCTTGGTGAAAAGTTTTGGTGATTTACTTGATTGATGATTACACAGCACACACACACACACACACACACACACACACACACACACACACACACACACACACACACACACACACACACGTTGCTATATTCACCAAAAGCTTCATTTGTGTTAGGCTAAGCTATGCCAGCCTTTAATATTGTTCAGAAAGTTCTGATTTGTCTGTTATGACATTTAAGATTATGCTTGATGTTAGGGTTTGACTGGGATTAGACTTGGGCTAGGGTTATGGTTTGGGTGTAGTTAGGACTGGGCTGGTGTTTGCTTATCATCACGATTGAGTTAGGTTTAAGTTTTTGGTTGGGATAGAGAGAGTTCAGTGCACAGGTTCTCATCCCTGTTCCTGGAGAACCCCTTGTGCACATTTTAGTGTTTTCCCTGCCTAACACACCCACTTCAAATCAGGGTTAGTAATTAGCCGATTAGTTAAATCCCGTGTGATTGAGAAGGGAAACCATTAAAATGAACAGTTGGACTGGGGTTAGGTTACATTTAGGATAGGGTTCTCACCCTTGGGTTGAGGCTTGAGTTAGGGCTTTGGGTATAGTTAGGGTTGGGTTAGGTTAGAGTTATTAGGTTTAGGGTGTTCGGGGTTATTTGCTCATTTGGTTGCCGCATTTCTCCAAAGCATCTTACGACTGAGCAGTTGAGGGTCTTGCTCAAGGGCCCAACAATGGCAGCTTGGTGGTGCTGCGATTTGAACAAAAGATTTGAAAAGCTTTAACCACTGAACCACCACTTCCTCAAACTCCAACCCTTAAGGCTGGGCTAGGGTTGGAGTTTGGGGCTTAGGGGTTGGAGTTTGAAGGGGTTTGGGTTGGAGTTAAGGCTTGGAGTTCGGGGGTTAGGGGTTGGAGTTCGGGACTTAGGGGTTAGGGGTTGGAGGTTGAAGGGGTTTGGGGTTGGAGTTAAGGCTTGGATTTCAGGGGTTAGGGGTTGGAGTTCAGGACTTAGGGGTTAGGGATTGGAGGTTGGAGTTTGAAGAGGTTGGGGGTCGAAGTTTGAAGGTGTTGGGGTTTGGAGTTTGAAGGGGTTGGGGTTTGGAGTTTGAAGGGGTTGGGGTTTGGAGTTTGAAGGGGTTGGGGTTTGGAGTTTGAAGGGGTTGGGGTTTGGAGTTAAGGCTTGGAGTTTGGAGTTAAGGCTTGGAGTTTGGAGTTAAGGCTTGGAGTTTGGGGTCGGAGTGTGGGGGTTAACGTTATTGTTATTATATGGGGATATTGTTTGGCCTTAAATAAAATGCTAATGCATTGTGAAACAGAATTGACTGAGGCTCGCACCGTTAGCTCTTTGCTGATCACTCCAGCCTCGATGCCTGCTCTGTTCATGGATTTGAGCACCTCAAACTCTGGAGCATCGATGAAAACTACATAAGGCAGGAACTCTGATGTCCTCAAGATCTTCAGAGCCTAGATGAACATGTACACGATCAAGCTCATATCTTATTCACATACTGTTGCACTATCCATTATTAGGAATAAAATCACTGGTAGGCTTGTTATTATTCCTAATCTCACCTGTGGGTGGACGTCCAGGATGCAGAGACGTCCTGCCTCGGCTACCTCGTGGATGGAGTCGATCTTGGTACCGTACAGGTTTCCGTCGTATTCGCCGTGCTCCAGGTAACGGCCTGCTTTGATGTCAGCCTCCATTTTGCTTCTGGTCGTGAATGCGTACATCCTGTTCTCCCTCTCGCCTGATTTAGGCTTCCTGGAAGTGTCTGAGGGATCAAGCGGCAACATTTACTCTTGGGTTAAATGGAAATACTTTTCTTATATAGTCTTGTATAGAGATATTTAGGTTTTTTTCCCAGGTCATTTAAAAACTAGTGGAAGAAAATAAATCAAGGTTCCCACAGAACTTTTAGTTCAGTCACCATCATCATTTAGTTTAGGACTAACATCTGATGCCGCAATGAGTCACACACTATAAACGGAAGTTGTTTGCTTATGGCAGTAGTAATGCAGCTTTTACTCACAGGGAATTGTAGTTCCAAACAGCTGAGGATCAGAAACCAGAAGCTTGTTCTTTAGACTGCGTCGCCCGACTCCCTGAGCTCCGATCAGAACCAGCGTTTTCCTCTTGAATGGAGGAACCCGGGCCACTTCCTCATAGATCATCAGCTCATGCATGTCGAAATCTGAGTGAGGTGAGAGGGAAAGTGTGCTCCAATCTAACAGTCTCCAAGAATGGAAAAA
The DNA here is from genome assembly GCA_023630585.1 of Cranoglanis bouderius. Classification (NCBI taxonomy): domain Eukaryota; kingdom Metazoa; phylum Chordata; class Actinopteri; order Siluriformes; family Cranoglanididae; genus Cranoglanis; species Cranoglanis bouderius. The sequence goes on from CM042554.1 coordinate 18,631,071, forward strand.
TATTGAATGTAAGGGGTGTAGTAAAGACCATTAATTATCGTTATTAATTAATCCCATAACCTTATTCCTAAATCTTCAGTACTGTGCTTGGATTGGATACTGCCTAATTAGTCACTTTGATAAAATGTATTGTAAAAGGGGTGGGGCTAGAGCTTTAAATACATATTCATATTCATACAATATTCAAATTGCTGTTTCATACTTGTAGAGTTTAAGGCCTTAAATGCTCTAGTCAGTAGCTGATGTGATACTAAGTAGAAATGTCTGGAGTACAAACCTGCATTTTTGGTGGTCAGATACATCATTTTCTTCTTCTTCTTCCCTCCAATCCCGCTACACAGAGTGCCTGAAACACAGCAGCGCCTCTTTTTAAGCTCCCAAATGCATTTTCATTTGAAAATAAAATAAATTTGAAATCTGAAAAATATAGTGGGCCTTATGACACTTGACCCATTTGAAAATACATATGATTATGTGCTTGCTTTTTTCATATCCAAATGTGTATCTCTACTATTTCTGTGTAAATATCATTGCCCTTAACTGTCTTATGTCCACCATTTTATCCACAATTCTCATCGGAATATGCTCTACTTTCCCAATGGTTATTACATTTCTATCTATAACTATATATAACTGTATATATTGTTATTGTCCAAAATTTTGTCATTGTTATAAAATGTTGCCTGCTGTCCAAATGCTTAAAACCATGACAATCCATTTTTGTCAAAAGACTAAGACTAAGACTAAATTTAAACTGGCTGTTAATTCTAACACTGACGATTATACATTGTTATACATATCTGTATAAAAAGACTGCATGTACACTCTAGCACCCCTGCTGTTTGGATATTACAGAGCAGGAACAGCGCTACCTGCTGGTGGGAGCTCCACATCTCTTTTTACAAAAGCTTTCCTCTTCTCCTCCAGCAGCTGACTGGGGATGAGCCCGGCACTTCCTCCCTGAACCCGTCGAGCCTACACACACATAAAACACACACATGTCCATCACTCCATGTTCACATTTTACAGATCTGTATAGTGTGCATTAATTTAAGCGACAGTTTATGTAATGAAATAGACATATTAGGTAAGTAGGGAATAAACACTCAGAATCATGCTGTTATTGGAACGTAATCAAAGGTGTGATGAAGTGGAATTATTCCTCTTATACCACAGCAGTTTTCGAAGAACGATATTGTACTTTTTATCTATTTATAGGTACGTTTAACGTTGTGGAACATCAGTGAAAGACTGTACGGTGTGTGTGTGTGTGTATGGTGTGTGTGTGTGTGTGTATGTGATTGCGGTCCTTCTTGTCTCGCTAGTCGTACCTGCCACCAGTTGACGTCCTCCTGGTTGACGATCTGCAGAACGTCTCCGCTGCTGAACTGCAGTCCGGCTTCCTTACAGGGAATCAGGTTGTCGTTGGCGGGGTCGTAATCAAAATGGCACTTCACAAAGACCTGCGAGAAGGTAGAAGGAAGGAGGAAAAGATTTACATTTACTGTAATCTAAATGAAATACATTTATCTAATGTACACATGTACACACGATTCTCGATTAGGATTTTTTTTTGTTTTGTTTTGTTCTTACATAATGCAGTTGGAAAATTATGCAATTTATTTATAAAGTTCTGATATTTATTAGAATGGAGAATAGTAACAGCACCATCTATAGCAAATAGTGCAAACAATGGTTCTTATAAATAAAGGATATTTAAAAAAAAAAACAAAAACCCAAAACATTATTTGCGCTATTTGCTATAGATGGCGCTGTTACTATTTTTTGCACAACTTGGTGAACCCTTCTTTCTCGACAGAGTAAATGGGGACCATGTCTTTCGTGACATCAAATGCCACCGCAACTGAGAAGTCAGCTTGGGGTATTCGTCTCAAATCCGAGTTCCGAGTCAAAATGAGAATAAGACACAGTAGCTTATCATGTCATTGAGGACCCACAAAGTGTCAAAGTCCTGCAGAGTTTCTCGTGTCAGTAAACATAAAAAAAACATTAGTAAGCTCCATAAACATTACAGCTTTATCTCTAACGTTTACAAAGTTCTGACACTGGAGACTCCTCCTCGTCCATTGTACAAGTCCACGTGAATTAGCTGTTACTATATATATAAGTACATTAATATAAATCTTTGGTTTGCAGCTGCACTATTGTCTCATGGAGCTAATCAGAGACGCAAAGTCCATATTGATACCTGTCTGGGTGGTTGAGGCTCCTGGTAGCTGGGGAGGACTTTGAGCACGATGCTGCCGCTGGCCTCCTGCAGCATCTCCCGGAGAACGCGTGGGTCTTCCCCTACGTCCTTACCGTTCACTTCCTTTATGATGTCCCCTACGTGGAGGAGACCCTGCTGATCGATCATCCCTCCGTGCAGGATCCGCGCGATCACCAGCTCTCCGTTCTCGATACGAAACGTGACGCCCTGAAGGGGGAGGAGTTGGAATAAATTATGTAACATGCCTCCGCCCCTGTTCTGTCGTCGGTCTGTTACCCAGTGTGTTCACCTGTTTGCTGGTCACCCTTGATTAGTTTGTCTGCGTAAACCCTGCTGTTTCTGTGTTTTGCTGCAAAGCACGCTTATCGTCCATTCTTACTGTTAAGTCCGAGCTTCGTTTAATTATCAGTCCTAATCTCTTTGTGCTTCCCGGTGTTGACCTTAAGATTATGCAGGTTGCTGTCTGTCTGTGTACTGGATATTCTGACGGCGATTCTTGGATTTCCTGAAATAAATATCACAACATTTGTGTCCTACCTTTACTCACTGCACATTGATCAGAGAGGATTATAGTCTTTTGTTAATCTCTTGCTACTCTGTCCTTTACCCCTGTAGTGGAAAACAAGAATATTCTCATAACCAGGAAAATGCTTTATGTATTTCAGCACCGTTGTAAACCAGGGCTTAACCTTGTTGTGCAGGAAACGATTATGTTGTGACGTACCAGGTGTTCCCCGGCCACTTTGCGGATGCCCACCATGCGCACGGCGTCAGCGGGGACCGGCGGCAGGTTCGGTTCCACGGAGGCCTGTGGGCTCGGCGGAGGAGTTTCACACGTCTTAGAGGCCACCGAGTCGTGGGTCTCCAGGAGAGACTGCAAACCACACAATCACATCACCCAGCTGTCAGTTTAAGCACATTTACACAACAACAGGTTATACATATGACTGGGCGTGTTCCTAATAGAGTTTTAAGCTCTTACGCCTGTCATTTGTATTGTGTAATTTTAGAATTTTAATGTGTGCGCGTGTTGAATGTGTACCTGGAAATGTGGTTGGTTGAGGATGTTTGAGAGCTCGGCGGCCGTGTTACTGCGATGCGTGATGGGACTCAGGTCCCTCAGGATGTCCTGCAGCAGCTCCATGTTCTTGTCCCCCACCGCCTCGAGACGAGGTTCGTCCGGACTCTCGGCATTCTGCGGAGCACACCGACGTTTCTCCAACACGCACCGGCATTCTACAGTATCATGTCCGAGCGCGTGTGTGTTTGGTTAAGCAAACTCACCACTGGACTTTCCATGATGCCTTTGAGGAAGATGAGGTCGAGGTCATTGGCAGTGGCGGAGCTGGCGCTGTCACTCAGAGCATCCACCTGGGATAGAGCTACAGGGAGAAAGAGACGGAGAGTATGAATGGGGATAAGAGTAGAAGTTCCGTGTCGCAACCTTTTCTTTTTACGCCTCTACGCGAAAATGTTCTCATTGGATGTGTCCGAATCTGATGCGAATAAAGAAGAACTTCTAAAGAAGAAGTTGTGCAAACGGAAGATACCTTCGAAGATAATAAAAAAGAAAAATATCAAACGTACTAGTAATATAACTGATACCACCCTGAGTGACGTACATATCAATGTTTACAATTAATACCGAAAATCCCAGTTGAGGTTTTTGCTTTAAACGTTCATCATCGACATGTTGGTCTGTTTTCCCTTTAGAGGTTTCCTACGTTCCCCATAACGCCGCTTGACTACCTGCTGCTAGCGGTGCAGTGGGATGTAGCTTTCGAATTCGTCTTCATCTAAAGGCAGTGATGCAGCGGCGCTTTAGTCCAGTTTACTCTTTCACCCCCGTATCTGTACACTCTGCTCAAACTGATCGACTTCCAAAGCTCCTGCTTTCATACTAATACCACCGTCAACAACGTCACGCTGGATTTCTTTTTAATATGACATATTGTTTTTAGGAGCTCACAGAGAAACCTGGTTATCACTTATGTTTGAGGCCAGTTTTTTTTTTCTTTTCTTTCCCCTATTAGACACCATTGTAACTGTGCTAGCAATAACAATGTCAACATGTGACGTCGGCGTGACACACAACCGCGAACCGATCACGGCAAATATCAAGACCGACAAATAAGCGCCATGATTGCTCAACAAATATTTCAATATAGACACGTTTAATGTGTTCTGGGAAATTCTTTTAAATCGGATCGTAATTAAATTCTCATTTAAATTCAAGCTGCGCAAGCTGACGAGTCTGTACTTGTGTGCGCTTGAAAGTGTTTGATGAAATTGCTTCAGCGAAGTTGTTCTCACTGCAAGTGGCCACTTGAGTATAGATGACAAACACTTCGGAGTCAACGAGGGCACGGTGAAAACAGTGGAACGCTGAGGACTTACCAGGGTCCGTGTGAGCGGCGGCCACAGGCATGATGACTCAATCTCTGAACTAGAGAGAGAGAGAGAGAGAGAGAGAGAGAGAGAGAGAGAGAGGTGTTAATGCTTCATTTGCAGGTTTCAATCAAACAATCTGATGATTTTCAGAAAACTACATTAATATCGCTAGAATTTTCCTCCACAAGTCTTACCAAAGAAACAATGTGGTCAAACAACAGCGATTCTCCCGCTCATGTTGTTGTGTTTAGTTCTGCTTAAGGGCTGGAAAATTGAGTGATTTTTTTTTTTTTTTTGTATTTTTAGATCAGTCTGTTCTTATTTTACCCGAATTTAACTTATATTTACAAATAAAAGTAATTTGCTCCTCATGAAGCTGCCAGACGTTGGTTAAAATTAACCAGATAACATAACATGACTTCACAATTTATGTAGCTAGCTCGTGTGGATAACCACTAACAAGCTCACAAGGCTAAATTTACCTTTACAGGTATGGCATTTGGCAGATGCCCTGATCCAGAGCGACATACAGAAGTGATACAGGTTCACAAGTTAATGGACTAAGAATCGGCCTTAAAAACTCTGTTGGGGAGGAAATATAGTAAGAAAAGCACACACAATTAAACGTCGTTTGAAGACTGACAGTGAAGTTCTAAGTACACTGAAAAAAAAAAAAAAAAAAGGTAATATGTGGTCGATCAGATTTAAGAGAACATTATTACATATTACAGTTTCTCATTAAAATGTCATTTTAACAAGTTTCTAATTACTAGTTTGTATTATGTAGAACGACCGTGATCAATTAATACGATATGTGTAGAGAGGGAAAATGATTGAGAGTTGTAACATAAGTCATACACAGTGGGTATAGAAAAGAATCCCCCCCCTTTAATATACTCACATTTTGTTTTATCCAGCTGTATTTACTCAGTGCGACTTCTAACATCCAAGTGAAAGATATAACACCAACATGTCAGAAAAAACAGAATCACTGAGTTGGAAAAAGGATCATCCCCCCTCCTAAAAATGACTTGTAAACTCAATCAGGTGTAGCTAATCACCTTCTCAATGGCACACAAAGCCATTTGACTTTCAACTGTGATCAGCTGTGGTCATTTTGATTAGCTCAGCATGAAAAGAGCTTTCCTTGAGCATTTTGTAGTGCAACTGAAGCAAACAATCAACTATCGGTGGCAAGGCACTGTCAAAAGATCTCCGGGATAAAGTTGTGGACAGGCACAAGTCAGGAGATGGATACAAAAAAATGTCAAAGGCTTTATCAATGCCTAGAAGCACAGTGAAGTCTATCCAAACTGGATGAAAGAGCCAGGAGGAAACTGGTCAGAGAGGCTACCAAGAGGCCTACAGCAACCCTGAAGCAGTTGCAGGAATTTATGATAAAGAGTGGTCATTGTGTGCATGTGACAACAATATCACAAATTCTCCACAAATGTGGCTTGTATGGGAGGGTTGCAAGAAAAAAGCCACCCACGACTGAGCTTTGCCAAAACACACCTTGAAGATTCTGAGGCCACATGGAAAAAGGTGTTATGGTCAGATGAGACTAAAATTTAATTATTTGGCCTCAACACCAAACGATATGTCTGGCAGAAATCCAATACAGCTCACCATCCAAATACCACCATTCCTACAGTAAAGCATGGAGGTGGTAATATCCTGTTATGGGGGTGTTTCTCTGCAGCAGGGACTGGAACACTTGTCAGGATAGAAGGAAAATGGATGGGACAAAATACCGTCAAATTCTTGAGGAAAATCTGCTGCCCTCTGCCAGAAAGTTGTCAATGGGAAGAAGGTTTACCTTCCAACATGACAATGACCCAAAGCACACAGCAAAACTGACCACACAGTGGTTGAAGGAGAAAAAGGTGAATGTCCTTGCATGGCCTAGACAGAGCCCAGACTTAAACCCCATTGAAAATCTGTGGAACGACTTGAAGACTGCAGTCCACAAACGGTCACCATCAAATTTAACAGAACTTGAGCAGTTCTGCAAAGAAGAGTGGGCAAATATTGCAAAGTCTAGATGTGCAAAGTTAGCAGAGACATATCCCAACAGATTAAAGGCTGTAATTAAAAAAATTAAGTTAAATTAAAGCAAGGGGGTGATCCTTTTTCCAACTCAGTGATTCTGGTTTTTTATTTTTATTATTTTTTTTCTGACATGTTGGTGTTAAATCTTTCACTTGGATGTTATAAGTTGCACTGAGTAAATACAGCTGGATAAAACAAAAACTGTGTCCGTCTTCATTTCAGGCTGAAAAGCAACAAAATGTGATTATATTAAAGGGGGGGGATTCTTTTCTATACCCACTGTAATAAAGGCTGTGTTGGGGTGGGGTCACATTAGTGGTCCAGGGAGAGATCCTGACAGGAAGGTTAAAATCAGCTGTAATTATGATTCTCAGCTAGTTATCGCCGTACCTGGGGGAAAAAAAAAATCTTTATAAACCTGACCAGAGTGTGATGAAACTGTGGTTTTGGGGCCTTCATTCCCCTCCAGACACTGACTCTGTGGACTTAAACCATTTTCAGGAAGCTTTAATATAATCAGAGTGTCATGATGGAAACCCAGCTCTACACACGCATATACACATGCTTGTATCCATGGTGTGTTGGTGTAACTTGTTCGCAGCTGACTAAAGGGGATGCTGAGATCATCTCATACTTCTCTTAACCTCTTTGGGGCTCTTCGGTGTCTTCAGTAAGGTATAAAACACTGGGGGGGGTGCTGCTGAAAAATAACCACCACAAAGTTTAGATTCTTTTGAATTCTGGATACTGAGCTGTTTGTCTTATTAACTTCAGAAGAGAGAGAGAGAAAACAATTGAGGCTGGTGAGGGAACGAATCTTTATAGCTGCTTCATGGATGTTACACAACATTAAACGTAACTACAAACGGATATAAAGTGGATCATGACTTTTCCAGCAGAACATCAGTGAGGGAACACACACACACACACACACACACACACACACAGCTCGCTCAGCATCTGTAATCCGACTGCGCTGTGGATTTAAAGAGGATATTTATATCCGAGTGTGTAGGGAGCCTCGGCAGGGTGAACAGGCCTGACTCACACACACACACACACACACACACACACACACACACTCCGGCCTCGATCCTGTCCTCATACATATTCATGTGAGTTAATCAGATCTTGGTTGATGGCAAACACAGCACACTTCATCTCAGTAACGGATCGGTGTAAACACGTTGATGTTTGAGTTAAAGGAAAGATAAATCACGACTGATCACAACTGAGCTCTCAGCGCAAATGTGTAATCTGTTAAAGGGCTACTGGTTGGAACTGTCAGGTCACCAAAGGTCTGGCCTAGAGACATTGGACGATCTGAAAGCTTTGACGCACTGCCATTCATGGCTTTCCAGATGAAAATGGCAGCTGTATTTTTCTTTTTTTAAAATCTAACATTGGCTAACGTGAGCATGGAGCTGTGCTCAGCTTCCTCATCTCATCTTTATTTAGGACTGAAGTGGATGATGAAAGGTAGCCAGTCACCAAAATTCCTCTTTTGAATCTGGATTTCCTCAGACGCACGGCATATTTGTGTGGGCCTCAAAAATTCCGACTTCACACCTCTTCTTAGTCGGACTGTGGGAATTGTGTTAATTCCCATATGTTTTATATTTAGCATTAATTAGGGTTAATCCTAGTTCTGGTTAACTGGTTAAATGGCTAGCCGGGTTATTTTAGTTGACTTTTAGTTCATTACTAGAATGCAAAGTTCTATCTGACTTTTGTTCTCATAACCGAGCCTCCTCACACACCTCAAGCAGAAGAACAAAATACAAACGCTATTTAAAAACATGAATCGTGCTGTAGCTTGAGCTTGATATCCTTTAAACCAGGAACTCGTATTAAACTGGGTCATATCAGTTCTGGAGATCTAAATTTAATGAGCTGCAGATGGCGATGTGCTGGAGTCCAGTCCAGGGTGTATTCCCACCTCCCACCTCCCACCCCCCCCCACCCAGTGTTCCCGGGATAGACCAACTGATCCACTCCGACCCTTACCAGAATAAAGCGCTTACTGGAAGCGAGTGAGTGAGACCGAGCTGCAGATATTTTCAGAAATGGGCTGACGTGAGCAGAAGAGAGGCTCTGTAGAGTCACTGCCAAATGGATTCGCTCCAGTTCCTTTCGGCTGAGCGTGTCTACAAGCAAAGCTCCCGAGAGGGAAACACTCAGAGGGTTCATCTACATCATGAAATGGAGTCTAGTCATAATAAATAAAGGCAACAAGACTCCTGTTATATCCCTGAACTCATTTCTGCTGAGCTTCATCAGATAGATTCAGTGGAACAGGAGAAATGATGCACAATCGGTCTCCTCTAGTCACGTTTTATTTTACTACTTTCTAAAAACAAATTATCTGCAGTGGTGCCGAAATTAATATAATTCTATAAACAGATAGAGAGATGGATGGGTAGGTGAGTGGTTGGTCGACTGACCGATATACAGATGGATGGACGAAGGACAGATGGTTAGATAGACAGACAGTCTTAGAATAAAAGGTTCTTCGAGGGTTCTTTAAAAGGTTTTTTTGTATAGATTAGGCTTCTGGAAAAGGTTCATGTTTCCCTTTCTAATAGCTAGGGAAACATTTTGGCTTCTCACAGAGGGACAACTGAAGAACGTGTGAGGATTCTAGATTAACCAGGGATGTCATCAGTGTGCACCAGATCAGATGGCGGTGATCGGTTCAAAGAAAAGTTGATAGATAGATAGATAGATAGATGGATGGATGGACAGATAAATTGATGGATGAATGAATAAATGGATAGATAGATAGCTAGATAGATAGATGGAAGGATAGATAAATTGGTGGATGAATGGATAGATAGATAGATAGATAGATAAACTGATGGATGAATGGATAAATGGATAGATAGATAGAAGGATAGACAAACTGATGGATGAATGAATAAATGGATAGATAGATAGATAGAAGGATAGACAAACTGATGGATGAATGAATAAATGGATAGATAGATAGATAAACTGATGGATGGATGAATGGATAGATAGATAGATAGATGGAAGGATAGATAAATTGGTGGATGAATGGATAGATAGATAGATAGATAGATAGAAGGATAGATAAATTGATGGATGAATGAATAAATGGATAGATAGATAGATAGACAGAAGGATAGATAAACTGATGGATGAATGGATCCATCCATTGATGGATGGATGGATGGATAGATAAATGAATGGATGGATAGATAAATTGATAGATAAATGAATGGATGGATGGATAAATTGATGTATTGCAATTAAATTGTATAATAAATAGAAAATTCAGGCACTTCTAATAAATGCTACACCATGGCCATCACACTCAATCCTGAGCTCCATCTGCTCCTTGGGGCCCGGGACACCACACCCCATCTGCCACCCCCCTAACACACACGCACACACACACACACACACAATGGCCTTGGGCTGTGTGAAGGCGTGTGCCAGTTCATCGTCCTGTCTTATTTTCATGCTAATCGGCCTCCTGATATTTCCCCCTCAGCGGCAGTAAGTGGTGTGTGCTGGAGTGAGAAAATGTAAATCTCATTAATAACCATGAATCATCCTGGACGTACGGGCTCAAAACCATGACAGAACACACACACACACACACACACACACACACGCACACACACACACACACACACGCACACACATTTTCCTGATGACTGAGACAAACAAAATGAATTTAAAGTTGTATTTCCTCATACTCCACTATGCAAATCACAGACAGCAATAACATGCAAATGAGCCCTCTGACAAAGCCGGTTTACTGGATGCTGATTACGAACCATATGCAAATTAGGCCTGATCCAAAAGTCGAGGATCCACATTTTCGACATTAATGGAAATGTATAATATAGCACTTGTTATTCATTATTGTGATCTCAGGCTTTTTACAATACTGATGCAGTAAAATATCTTACGCCACAGCTCTCGGATCCGATTGGTCAGAAGTTGCTGATTAATTCTCTATAACAGCAGCTCTGACAGCAGCGCAGCTACAAATCACAGGTTTATATTAATGCGCTCGTTCTGATACGTTCTCGTTTCTATAGTAACAGCCCATTCACACACGTCCCGGGCCCCAAGGAGCAGATGGAGCTCAGGATTGAGTGTGATGGCCACGGTGTAGCATTTATTAGAAGTGCCTGAATTTTCTATTTATTATACAATTTAATTGCAATACATCAATTTATCCATCTATCCATTCATTTATCTATCCTTCCATCCATCTATCTATCTATCTATTTAACGTGTGTAAACGTGTGTAATCGTTGATATAGTGAAGTTTTCTGTTTAACATTTATAGAAGGAGTCTCCAGTGTCAGCGCTTTGTAACAGTCAGAGGTAAAGCTGTAACTTAAAGTCTCCATGACAAGCTGTGTTTTTTGTCTCATTAACGTCGAGAGAGAAAAACGACCTTCGTGTTAACGGGAACTATCCTTGTTTCACGGGCGTTCCACGAAATGAAACGTACCTATAAATGGATAAAAAGTACACACGACTTTCACGTCTTTCTTTAATAAATAAAACATTGCTAGTGGTGGCAATAAGAGGATGTCACACCACCCTGTCCTGGATGGATTATTTTCCCATAGCAGCACGACATGGATTTTCTTCCTTACATAATATGCAAATGAGCCCTCTAACAAAGCTTTAGCAATAGTACTTGTTTTTACCATGATAACTGTTCAAAATCTGATCACTATTTACGATAATATAGGTCTGTGTTGTATATAATATAGAAAATGCATGAACATATTGTTTTATTTAGAAAATAAAAACAAAAAAACAAACAAAAAAAACCGAGATAGAAATAGCCCGAGGTTCAGACATGTCACTTATAGTACACAACATAATCATGAATAATTAATCAGAATAATAATATAATATAATATATAATTAATTATATGCTAATTTAATCAGGAATGGACGCAAAATAGACACGTGCTGTACAGTTATTGATTTCCTTCTTCATTTCCCGTCCCATGTTTCTCTCTCTCTCTCTCTCTCTCTTTCTGTAAGGAAGAACAAAAGCATGGAGACGTGAGATGCTCGAGCAGACAGCACGCGCGCGCGCACACAAACACGATAAACATGGACCCGCGGAACAGCAGCACTACAGCGGGGAAACACGCTACCATGGCAACCGCTACACCATCCGCGCGCCGCGTTTTAACGCAAACACACACACACACAACCCGCATTAAAAAAGAAAGAAAGAAAGAAGGGGATGATCAAACTCTACCTGTCTGTATCCGGCTTCTGGATCCGCGAGCGTGAGTGCGTGCGTGTGTTGTCTTGCTCCGTGATGCTCTCGCGACCGTTCAGATCCGCGCCGTGATCTTAAAGGGGCACCGGCATGCTGAGTGCACGGTGGGGCCCACCGGCTGCTTTCAAACCTCCGATACCGCTTTAAATGAACACCAGGCTAATTTAATGACATGAATATTCATGATTTATTTAGAAAGACGTTCATCTTTCTTTATAGAATTTCAATATATTTAGGCCTATTTCGTTCTTATTTATATATTTATACGTATATTATTAATACATTATTATTATTATTATAAAAAAATATTAATTAATTAATTAATTAATTTCGTTAATTTATATTACTGATGTTTAATTTATCCGTGTATATAGTATTATGTAAAGTTGTAAAACTATGAATATTTTTTTTTCATATTTTTTTCCTTCTTTTCATATAATACATAATATATTTTTCATATAAGTTTAATATCATTTTGTCCTTTCCCCCATATTTATAATTATATTATTCATAAATATTAACATTTATACACAATACGTACATACAGTATACATATAAACAGTTGTTAGTTGTGGTATAGTGACACATTATCTCTACATTTATTAGTTAATTAATGTGCTGGTAATGTGTTTATTAGTTAATTAATTTAATGTTTAATATTTATTATATTTAATACATATAATTACATATATACAGGTAATTACATTCTTTATATATATTAAAATAATTATCTCTAAATTTACTCTAAAACTCTAAAATTATAAATGTCTATTGTAGTATGATCTTATATGTGTATATTTAGTAGTATAATGTCATGAGAATATTAACATTTCTGATCATTTGTAATTATTTTATTTTTAGTATACTTTATAATTTTATGATAAACACTAGAGATTTAAATTGGCTTTATGTTAATTAATGTTATTAATGCTATTAATGTTTATATTTATATGCACTTTATTTGATTGGTTCAATGGAATCATTTGAAAATATTCATTTAAACTATATTTATAATTATGATTTACATATTTACAGTTTCATTAATTACATATATGTATATTGTCAATAAATAACGTTTATATTAAATATAGAAAATAAAAAGACATACAAATTCTTCTCATAGAGATTCTTTTTTTCCTGTCTTTGTATTTATTATTTGTATCATTTGACTTATTTGTATGGATGTAAATATTTAAAAGGTTCCCCGAGGAGACCCGCAGAGGATCCCTGTGGGGTGCAATCACATGTGTAAATAAGAAAAGACTAGTTATTGAGTAAAAACTGAGTAAATAGTTATTGAGTAACATTTTTATAAGTGCACTACATAGTGGTTCTATATGTCTATATGTACTGAACTGTACGTTTACTGAGTAGGCATTTGGAAGTCAGTCCACATAACACACATGTACAGATGACACACACTTGGAGATATATGATGAGATAAATGATATGAACAAACATTGCTTTATCTCAGTTAAGGTGTTTCATTATGTCAGTATAAATACACCTGTCCCTGGAAGCTCCCAGAGTTTAACCAAGGAGCTATCAAAACAAGTTCAGGACAAAGCTCCAGAAGAACATCATTCAGGGTTTAGTTATTAAAAAATCCCCAACTTTAAGCATTTTGAGGCGTGCCATTAAGTCTATTTTCTTTTAAATGAAATGAATATGGTACAACTTGACTCTGGCTAGAGAAGGCCATCCACTACAACTTGGATGGTCTTATCTATAATGTCTGTATCGCTTGTTTTTGTGGTTGTTCTACTGTAGTATTTGCCTTATTTGTATTTGCAGTGTTTATATCATTGGCATATCCAATGTCCATCTATGTTACACCAAATCCTCTAATACTAACATTTTTAACCCTAAAACGTATCAAAAACTAAAACTGCAAAGATTTTCACTCTACTGCAAACACGAGCGCTTCAGACTTCACATATCGTCATGTAAACCTTTAATCACAGTCATTGATATGTACAAACAGAAACAATAAATCCTCAGTAAGACACAGTGACGTTTCCAGAGACACGGTTTCTCTGTCTAGTAATAAATTATGTACAGGTTGATATGCCGATGGAGAGAAACGTGGAGGAAGAAGACCGATGGCCGGACAGTGTCAGGGTGCAGCGGGTGGAGTGGGAGGCACAAGAGACTGACGGGGGCAACAGCGAGCATCACCACATGTACGACTCGTCATACCTGAAAAACACGAGACAGGGCGTCTATGCGTTTATTACTTCCTCCATATCTCCATATATATATATATATATATATATATATATATATATATATATATATATATATATATATATATATATATATATATATATATACATACAGTATGTATATACACACAACAGAGCAACATTTATTTTATATAACATTATTGTTTACATATACACTATAATATGGATCATAATATGAATAAATGAATTATAAATGAGGTATAAATATCAACATCGCAAATTTAAATATAGAAAATAATATGTATTTATATCTATTGCTATATTTCTAATTATGTTCTTTAGGAATATTATAATAAGAAACTATAATATAAAGTACAATATGATAAATATATAGTAATATATAGTAAATTGTTTACATGTATACACATTTATACATGATTTAAAAGAATTAAACATATTATCTCTATAAATAATTTCTTAATAATATTTTTTTGGTATACCAGTATATTTTTATGCATTATTATTATTGATTTATTGGTAAAATAATCCATGTAATTGCAATATTCAGCAATGTTCAGCTGAGATGGATAAACTGTTAGGCTATCTCCTTTGCTACACTTTCTCTTTTCTCTTTTTCCCCCCTCTGCAATGAGCTTGACGCCGTTTCATGCACCTTTGAAGTCTGATTTAATGGTGTGTTAAAATGTCATGGCCTCTCAGCTGTTCAGCGTGCGTCATGATCCGAGAGAGAGAGAGAGAGAGAGAGAGAGAGAGAGAGAGAGAGAGAGAGAGAGATAGAGATGGGGGGTACGAGGACGCCAACCGTCCCATCTGTCCCTCTGATCTGCTCACAGGTGTGAAAAATTCATGAAGTGTGGTATAAAAACACCAAGTCATTCCCGAACCTCCCCTGCACACTGTAGTGTGTGTTGTGCTCGGACACGCCCATTCTGACCTCACGAAGCGATGCATTTAATATTTAATTGTAATGACTAACGACTGTCACGCTCTGATCAAATCCACCTGCCCTGCTCACAGAGCTTAATGTACTTTGTGAAAGTGCTTAAAACCTGATTTTAAAGGTGTAGAATGAACAACAACGTCTAAAGCGTTTATTAGGGGTTTATCTAACCTTAGTTTTGGAAACAGAAACCACGGAAATCATGAAAACCATAAAAAAACGGTCGTCCTACAGGCCTGAAGTTTTAGACAGTAGGAAAGGGCAGGAAAAAAAATCAAACCTGCACCTTTTTAAAAGTATATAATGTGATCTTTTTAAAAAAATTTAATTATGCATTTTTATTTTTGACTTTGCACACACATGCATGTCTCAAACCAGAGCGTACAGAAAAATGATTTCTACAAATCATGAAAATCTAACGCTGAACTTTATATCGCAACTCCTTTATGCACGCATACACGTCTCTGGAGATTCTGGAGGTTTTCGTTGTTACTTCGCTGTTTTTGATGCTTGTATAAGTAGAAAAAAACACCGTGTCATGCTGCTGTAGGAAACTAATCAGTGATAGGATGGTGCAATTAAGTTATTAACGTCCAGTATTTTAACAGCACGTCCCCACGTGTTTTATTCCACTTTATACCACAGCAAGGAAGTTGGTATCTGTTATCACTTGGAGTAAACATCTCTTAAAGTATAAATCAGCTCTGAGTGTGTGAGCGAGTGTGTGTCTATCTCACCTTGATCGCTGGTTGCGCTCATTGCTGTCTCCGAACAGCAGGTCTGCCAGACTTCCCTCCTGAGTTGACCTCTTTCCATACCTGAGAGTGAGAGAGAGAGAGAGAGCGAGAGAGAGAGAGAAGTCAGAAACGACACATAATAAGCTCCTTTGCTTTGACGCAAAGATTTTTTCCCCCCGAACATGAACCCGAACTATCACGGTGTCCGACCTTCACTAATGAAACTGCCCCGATGAAAAAGAGTGCGCACTCCATTCTACTCCACTGTCTCTTAATTCCCTCAGACTTTTCAACTCAGATGATGTCACCGTGAATAAAACCCTCGACATATGTGACGGGGACAGCGCGGAAAAGTACAGAAAGAACTGTAATTGGCCTGAAGTCATGCAGCAGGTCTGTGTCTCTGTCAGACTCTGTGTGGAGAAACATTACAGTTCAAAGAGAAGCAGAGGAAAAAAAGTTTCACTTCGCCATCATCATCTTTAACAGAACAAAAATCTCATTAGTGTGTGTATGAAAAAAGGACAAGCGCACGGTCCTTCCGGCCGAGAGTAAATGAAGTAGATCTGATCTCAGAGCCGGAAACGTATCTCTCATAATGAGCCGTACACACGGCGCTCATATCGATGAAGCAATTTTACGCCCAAATTGATCCTGAACGCCTGCGGGGAACATCAGCGCGCTCAAGGGAAAGCTGATATGTTCTGTGAGCTGTGAAACGGAGCGACTGCGTAGGACCACCTGCACCCAGCTGAGTTTTATGTCAGAAAGACATTTTATAGGATAATAATGAGTGACAGGGTGGCGTGATGAAGCGAAGACACTTTTATCAACTTGAAGTTACTTCTTTTCTATTAAAGGCACATCCTGAAGTGCTTTATTCTCCTTATACCACAGGTTTTTTACCCATTTTTAGTCATTAAAGAATGACATGTCATGCTTTTTTATCTGTTTATAGTTAATACATTTAATGTCATGGAACGTCCATGAGCCGAGTTAGTTCCCGTAACACTTTAGAAACGCTCCCTCACCGGCATCTTTCTCTTGTTTTTCCTTTCTCTTGAAATTAATAAGACAGCAAAACTGCAGCTTGACACATTACAAACTCGTCTGTCCTGAAGATGTCTGGAAACGTAGTTACAGCTTTACCTCTGACTGTTACGAAGCTCTGACACTGGAGACTCCTTCCATAAATGTAAAAAAAAAACAAAAAAAAAAACAACAACCCATCTCCTTACGGAAAACGTCACCATATCAACAGTTAAGTGTTTTATATGTTTACGTAGAGCTGCAAAGTTAACGCTGCATGCGGCTTCGTCTCTCTCTGAGGAGAAGCATGTGTGAGCGTTCACACTGCTGGATTGGTAGCTGTTGTGCCACGATTAATGGTGTGTTCAAACACAGCTCCAGAATGTATACAGCACGTGGTTAAAGTCTGGAGAGCACTGTTGCTAGGCAACTAGTAATACAGATGCCGTGCCTTATTAAGCAAAATACTGTATATACAGTATATCTGTTTTTCTGAGTGCGTTTCATCCTGTTTCTATTCTACCGTTGCAACAGGTGCCGTTGACCGACTTCCCATGTTAATAAATTTAGCAAGAAAAAAACATCAGCTTGGTTTTCAGTTAGTACTCATATGGCTGTCCGCTTCTCGCGATGATGAAACTTTGAATAGTTTGATAGTCAATCCAATCCAAACTCTGTACTCTTCCCCTGCATGTTTTTAACCTTATTTATTGCAAAGGTCAAGGAATAAGTCCGTCATGAAGCGCAGGAGTCCAATATACAATGAGTCATTCTCTTTCAAATGTCAAGGAGGCATTCAGAAAGCATAAACGTGTAAATAAACTCGGTCAGAGAGTCAGAGATGAAGCTCCGAGCAGCCAAATTTGTTTTGGATTGGATTTCGAACCACTCAGTGTGCATCTGCTCGGCTTTTATAGGCTCCGTGCGCGAACGAGCGGCTCCATCAGCCTTTTCGGACTGACCCGTAATGATATTTTAGGCTCTCGCTACAGAGCTGAGTGATGGATTCACTGCAGCGTGTGACAGGAGCAGGAGATGGATGAGAACTTCGGGTTGCTGATGTGAGTCGTGAAGCCCAGCAGAGCTTCTGTGCTTGTTAGATCGGGCTTAACCATTTCAGAAACCAAAAAACTATATCGGTTATCATAGATTCTAACACACCTACGAGAAAGTGAGATCTCAGAGAAATCCGACAATCGGTATGTATTTGAAGTCAGATATTGTAAATATCTATAAAAATCTATAGTATATCTATAGTTTCCAGTATATTCTGTAATGTAATGGAAACCATATATTATGTAATAGTGCTGGGGAAAAAAAAACATCTATAATATATCTGAAATGTAGAAGAAATCACAAAACCCTGTAATATATCTAAAACCAGAAACTCTGTAAGTATATGCAAAATCATACATGCTGTCTAAAACCAGGAAATCTGTAACATATCTAAATAAAAATGTGTTTAATACCATAGACTGTAAAATAGCTCTAAAACCAGAGCCTCTGTAATATATGACAAACCATAAATTGTATAATAGTGCTAAAAATAAACTAATATAATGGAAAATCATGAACTGTATAATAGCTCAGAAATCAGAAAAGTCGGGAAATTGGAAATTTATTCATATTTGAAATATCCGAAGATTAAGAATCAGCATAATTACTTATTCTGATATATATGTATGTATATGTAGCACTATATCAATGATCTATAACATACAGTTGTACAAAACGGTGCCGTAACCTTAAAGGTTATCAAAATCATTTTATTAATGCTTGCTCTGTAATTTATATAAAAAAAAAGATATTCTTTCGTGATGAGAAATAATCATCTCTCGTCTCTCTCACCTTTGCCGGGTGATGAGGTTGATGTAATGTCTGAGAGCCGTGTAGTATTTGGCGAGCTCCTCGGGCGCCGCGTCCTCTCCGGGATTCTCCGGTTTGGGCGGATAGGCGTCCACCACGGTGCCCAGATACAGTAGAACACACAGGAACAGGGCGAAGACGACGGTCCACGACTTCAATACGACACTCATCTGTTAGAGAGAAATGAAAAGTTGACACATGACACATTCAACTTCATATGTCACAGGAATTCTGAAAAGCAAGTAGTTTCATGTGATTTTAGTCCTCAGTAGTACTCAGTGGTGTTGAGTTTCATAGGCTCAGACCATCTCTTTAGATTGTGCAGCAATACGGCTGAAGGATTTCTTCTCAAATACTAAATAAATCTGATCTTCACTACAATGCAAACAGCAACAGTATTAAAAGAGCTAGAGAAGAGAATAGGGTTAGTATATATATATATATATATATATATATATATATATATATATATATATATATATATATATATATATTCAT
The DNA here is from genome assembly GCA_023630585.1 of Cranoglanis bouderius. Classification (NCBI taxonomy): domain Eukaryota; kingdom Metazoa; phylum Chordata; class Actinopteri; order Siluriformes; family Cranoglanididae; genus Cranoglanis; species Cranoglanis bouderius. Next base: position 18,650,311 of record CM042554.1, read on the forward strand.
GACTTCTTAAATAGTGCTTAAGAAATAATAAAAAATATATATAGTCATAATCTAAAAAACTTAAAAAGCATCAGATTATATATTAGATAATGTATTTTTATAGGGGACACCAGGCTATATAACATACCTTCCCAAAACTCATGTTTATTCCAGTTAGAAGATCATATTTCAATAAACAAAATATGATCCCTAGTCTAATTAAAGTGAAAAAGTTTAACAGTTTTAATTGGAAATTGATTAGAGGAATGGATTTGCTCCCTGATCATTTCGTCCCATGTTTTGTCCCATAGCACCTGAAACTATTGTTTTATTCCAAAACAATCCAGGTGGGTCTTTCGATCTGAACCTAACACAAGGGTTAAGATACTTGGGTCATGATGCCATAAAAAAAACAGCACCATATAACTAGAGTTAAACAGGTTCTTTTGGTCGTTGTTGCTAATTTTACACAATTCTTAACAAGATTAGTGAAAAAAATATTTGAAGAAGGTTGCAAGCTACATGTAAACCTCAAGGGAGCAACGAATTCCTATCTTTAAACTTTTATATACTCCTATACAACCAAAATGCATGCAATATAATGTAATTAATCTGCAAATAGATTACCTACAGATTTGAATTAGCGCCTACTGTGTGTGTATAGACAACTATACTGAAATGAATCCTGAAGGAATGAATTAAATCATTTCGATTCAATCCCATTGTATTTATATAGCATTATTAACAATAGACATGCCCACGTAGCAGCTTCACAGAAATCCGGATATGGATTTGGATTTAGATCCCTAATGAGCAGGCTAGAGGCGAGGAAAAACTCCCTGAGACGACATGAAAAAGGAACTTTGACTCAAAATGGAGCCCGTCCTCTTCTGGGTGACACCGGATAGTGTGATCATGAGTCATTACTCTCCCACAAATGTATACTACAGAGTCAAACAGTACTACTGAGGGTGATGGAAGGATCCTCAGTATGAGAAAATTTCAATAGCGATTTTTTCGCTTTGAATCGATAACACCCAAGTGACGTGTCCACTGTATGATGAAAGAGAATCGGGTATAGACTGCTTTCATTAAGTAATCTTGAATTTGGAACCACGTCAGCAATCTTTAGGCTATCCTAAAGTGATGGTGTCTGTGTGGTACCATATATATATATATATATGTATATATAAACATAGTTTATAAGGGTACACATTTTGTACCTATAGATAGCAGACCTGGATTATGTAGCGTACCTTTAAAATACATTTAAGGTACATAAACCGATCATAAGTCAATTTTTAGAGAACATTTTTGCTCTGTTTTGTTCATGTAAATGTAACTTTGGAGTATATTCTGTAGCCTTAGCCATTTATGACTTTTGTTGTAGGTATTTATTTTAACACTGTGGATTTTGCTATGCGCTACATACAGCAGCTTTATCAATACAAAGGCTGTTATTAAAACCGCAGTTAGGCATTAGTTTCTGATTACTAATTTCATATCTGGAAGAGTTTCTCATTTCAAGTGCATTTAGTTTTTACATGTCTCGAACTAAGACTTAGAAACTTGTCATTCGTTTAATCAAGACAATCAGAATTTTTAAAAAAAATTGACATGTATCTGAATAAATCCAAATAAAAAGGCATTAACAGGTGTGTCTGTAGAGTCCTGAGGAGTTTTAGGTGTGTGTTAGAAATCAATTTCAACCGCAGATACGTCTTTATATGAATCTGACTTTAGATCACTAATGACGAAGTGATGATGGGAAAAACTTTGTACGGATCGGGGAAAGAAAAAAACAGAAGATCTACGCTGTATCCTTTGATTACAATAGAGAAACTATTTAGTATAACGGGTATGATAATGTATTTAACACTAAACGCTTGGCTCAGTGACAGTTTTGCCAAATATCAAATCTTTATTGACAACTTTGGGTTCTTTATACATTATTAATCTGTAAACGAGTGATTTTGTCCAAGTGCTCTTTAGCACAGTTTCTTATTGCGGCTGAGATTGTCACTGTCCGTGGTTCTGAACACACTCACTGTTTCTTATTACCCACAATACCCTCCGTGATTTTCGGTCAATTTCATAGTTTAATAGCAGTGAGTCAAAGTGGCTCGACTTGTGTCGTAATGTCAAAGCTACAGGTTTTTCTTTTTATTTTAGAAGGAACAGATTTCCACATTCAACGGTGAATTTATCCTCTTTACGCACACATTCACGGCCAGCGTGTCCCTGCATCCAGCCCACCTCATATAAACCCCTCACTTTCAGATATTCCACATGCACACCTATGTTTTACCAGTTTACAGTAATATGGAATAAAAAAAAAATTATATAGAAACAAGATGGTATGAATTTATTCTGTCAGAATTTACTAAAGGTAGGGTTCGGGAATGATGACATAGTTGTACATAGTTGTCTTCTTTAATGACCTTATTTAAGTCACCCTAAAAGTCATTATTTACACCTCCTTATTTATGTGCATTAGTCTTTTCTCTGTTTTCTCTGTAAAACTTTGTGTAACATTTCATTGCTTTGGCAATACATTAACCTTTTTAACAGACATGTCAGTCACTCGAAGATTTAACCACCACAGCATCTGTGAAACATGCAACAATTTGCCCACAAAAATGCATGAAATACAATGAAACTCTTAGTATGAAATGTTAGTATTAAAGACTTAAATCAGTATTTGTTAGGTACACTCATGGTGCTACATGATGCATTATGGTTCTTTGAAAGATACAGGAAACTGACAGAGGTCAGTGGCAAAAATAATAATAAAGAAAATCACCTGTAATCTTATTTAGAGCATAACAGATGTGTTTGTGCTTTTACTGTCACTGCACGAGCACATCTGAAACAAATGCACATCTTGTTTTTGCATAACAAAACATAACGTTGTAATTGCACTTTGCCTACACTAGTATTATAATAATAGTGATTCGTACTACGATCTGCCCCCCGCCCCCTTTTTTTTAAAATGTTCTCTATTTAGTTCATGCATTAAAAAAAGAAGAAGAAAAAAAAAAAAGTCACGCGATTGGTTCCTGCTTACTAAAAAGAATAACTGGAATAACACTTACTTTTGGTGTTGAGATGAAGCTGTAGGTCTGAGATCAGGGCTCTAATTGAGTTCTAATTGCAGCCGAAGTCCTTGAACTCAGAAGAAGTGGCGCGCGCTGATCGCTGATGTGTGTGGACTGCTTCCACGTGCGCTTTTATACACGTCGTCGCCGGTCGGGAGGGATTGCGTTGGGAAGGGGGGGGGGGGTGTTCACAGACAAAAAAAGGCACGAGGGGAGGTCTTAACACGAGCGCGCGCACACGTACACGACATCAGTAGTAGATTATTATTAGTATTATTATTATTATTTTTTAACGTGTTTTGATAGAAATCAATACCTATAGCTTGTAGCTCGCGAGCTCCACATTGTGTAATTAGCACCTGTTGCGCGCGAGCGCCCTGAGTGTGCGACTCAATACGCTTGAAACGCGAACCCGGCTCGTGCGCGACCGTTAAGAGTTTAAAAAATCAAATTCAAATTTCAGTCAAATTTCAGTTAACGTCTGAAGTCATATATATATATATATATATGTGACTTCAGACGTTAACTGAAATATATATATATGACTTCAGACGTTAACTGAAATTTGAATTTGATTTTATATATATATATATATATGTGTGTGTGTGTGTGTGTGTGTGTGTGTGTGTGTGTGTGTGTGTGTGTGTGTGTGTAATTAGGCTACATATGGATGTGAAGATATATTCATAGGATTGTTTTTTCTTCTTTAAAAAATGTATTTACGTGTAGATGCGTTGATTAGGGTTTACAGAAATGAACAACATGGCATATTTACACAGGCTAATATAGCTATATAGCTTGACATACTAGATAGACATGATAACTAAGGGTGTTTTCACACCTAGTTCATTTGAGCCGGCCAAACGCAACTCGGAGCGGTTCAGCTTGTATATGTGAACAAACCAAGTGATCTCAGACCCCCCCTAAAAGGACCCAAAAGCGAACCATACAGTGTCTGAGTACGGTTCGTTTGTGGGTTCGTTTGTGGGTCCGTTTGTGGTTAGATTTCTTCGTGATATGTGACAGCAATGACAGCGATGGTCCGCTTTGCCTTGAATACCCAAAATCCACTGCTGCACAGAAAGCTGGGGTCTGAGTTCTAATGAAGTCGTGGTGTGAACAAGAAAGGGTCTGAGAACCGGGTTCTCTTTTGAGTCCACTGTATTGTGAACACCAAAAAGGACAGGGGTCACTTTCGGCTGGTTCCCTTTCTGGTTCACTTTAAGTGAACTGGGTTTGGTTCTTTTAAAACGAACTATATGTGAAAACACCCTAAGCTAAAGTGTTTGACAAAATAACGGTTGTCCACTAAGGATATACATAGAATGATGCCTTATGAATGTATGTTAGACAAAAGCCCTCTTTAAGTTCTTCTGATAACAGTTGATGTGAAAAGTAAAAGTGATCCTGTCAGCTAAACCCTGGCCTAATTGACAGCACACTACCAAACGCTTTAGTAGCTTAAGATGCTAACCCTGATGTTTGGTGTTAGTGGTATCAGCATACATGTAGGATTACAAATCCTGAATCTCCTATTAGACTATATTTTATATAAAAGTCTTACATTGTTGAATTAACACCCTAAATCCTACATTTGTGTCTGGGTGGACCTTTATAAACACTAGCTAATTTGAGCTAATTTAAAGCTATATGTGTTAATTCAGCACTGTAGCTGTGTAGTTATCTTATCCAAACTAACATCCAAACTAAAACTTGACAGTGTTTAAATATATATATATATATATATAGACATCATAAACGTCAAAGGACCACAAAATGTCATGAGTTTAGGGATTAGCCTATTTAGATGCAACATAACATTACACATTAAGTTCCAGGCTGTATCTTAAACACTAGTTATTTCTTTTATAGCATTGTATCAAATCGTATACTGTCAAAGTACGTAGAATGTTCTTATTAACGTCATTAGTAAGGAATACAACATGACAGGGTGCACTATTATAGGAAAAATAATCAATGCTGGGGTGGTGTGATGGGAGCCAGCGAGAAACTTGATTATTTTCCAATAACAGCATGCCCTAGAGTGTTGTATTCCTCTTATACCACAGCAATTTGCCAGTGGTTACCATTCAATTTCGTGAGTCAAGTTAGTTCTTGTTATCACTTCCACTATGTGAAGTTTGAAGTCATGATAATTAGGTGATATTATAGTTTAATTCTTTAAGAAATTATTTTATTTATGAAACTGATTAGGCGCAAATGGTATAAATGAACCAAACGATGTCTCTTAGCATGTGTATGATTAATTTAGTAATGCATCTTGCTTTTTTGCTACATTAAACATTTCATTTTTGTCTGAAGTATTACTTTAATGGGTATAAGGTAAACGCAGGATCTATTATACTTAACTGCGTTTGTGAGCCATTTACCATATGAAAAAAAACCCCAGATGTCCAGAAGAAGGGATGATTACCCAGCGGTGGTTTTATGGATCCAGACGATGTTGTATCACCTCCAGGCTATGACTAAGACACACTGAGAACTTCTCATAGAAAGTTTGTGAACAATCACTAACAGCTGTGATGATGCACTGGGTGGCAAAAATACAAAAGCATGAACACGAACGCACACCCAACCCACACATCTCTCTCATCTCATCTCTCTCTCTCTCTCTCTCTCTTTTCAAATTATTCACATGATAGCATTTATGAATGTTCATGCTCGTATTTGCTACTCAATATCAAAACTATTGCTGAGTTTCTCTTCTGTTTACATTTCGTCAAGCTGAAATATTCACATACATCATCTGAAGCAATGGATGTTGCATGGTGTGTGGTGATGAGCAGATTATTTCACGAGCTATTTAATTATTCAGATCACAATATTAAATGGCTAGTCAAGAAAAGCCATGTATTTTGTGAAGTACAATAATATACAGGTTCATAAATGTCAGTAATAAAATATATAAGTATCTAAATATTTCAGTGAAAAAGGATGTGACTTACGAAACTTCTTGCGAGAACCGAGGAGACTAATAACTGCAGTAAAAAAACAAAATGGATTTTATCTAGAGGAATCTGGAATCTCAGTGTAATTTCATTAAGCACTGGAACACTTGAATGAAATGGTGATTATGTTGAAAATTTGTAATAAATGCTGCAATTAAAAAAAAAAAATTCATTCTGATAGATTTGGTGATTTAAATTTTTTCCCCCCAAAAAAACACCATTGTATATACACACCACCTACATTTGTATCATTTGAATTGTAAGGGTTAAACAGTTTAAACATCCATGCCTTATTTGTGCTCTTTGGACGTGGTCTGTGTAGGCTATACATGCGATAAAAATGGCAGAACAACTACAGGCAACATTTTGTATGTACATTATGCAAGGAATAATACATGATGTGGTGTGATTGAGGGGTCTGATGAGTTACCAGCAATTATATACAGTACTGTGCAAAAGTTTGGCAGGTGTGAAAAAATGCTATAAAGTAAGAATGCTTTCAAAAAATAGACATGTTAACAGTTTATATTTATCAATTAACAAAATGCAAAGTGAGTGAACCGAAGTCGGGCGTATGATTAAACAATTATACCAAACAGGTGCTAATGATCATCAATTCAATATGCAGGTTGAAATACAATCATTAACTGAAACAGAAACAGCTGGGTAGGAGGAATAAAACTGGGTGAGGAACAGCCAGACTCAGCGAACAAGATGAGGTTGTCAAAAGTCATACACTATGGCAAGACTGAGCACAGCAACAAGACAGAAGGTAGTTATACTGCATCAGCAAGGACTCTCCCAGGCAGAAATTTCTCCCAGGCAGACAGGGGTTTCCAGATGTGCTGTCCAAGCTCTTTTGAAGAAGCACAAAGAAACGGGCAACGTTGAGGACCGTAGACGCAGTGGTCGGTCAAGGAAACTTACTGCAGAAGATGAAAGACACATCAGGCTTACTTCCCTTCGCAATCGGAAGATGTCCAGCAGAGCCATCAGCTCAGACCTGGCAGAAACCAGTGGGACCCTGGTACACCCATCTACTGTCTGGAGAAGTCTGGTCAGAAGTGGCCTTCATGGAAGTCTTGCGGCGAAAAAGCCATACCTCCAACATGGAAACCGAGCCAAGCGACTCAACTATGTACGAAAACACAGGAACTGGGGTGTAGAAAAATGGCAGCAGGTGCTCTGGACTGATGTGTCAAAATTTAACATATTTGGCTGTAGCAGAAGGCAGTTTGTTTGCCGAAGAGCTGGAAAGCAGTACACGAATGAGTGTCTGGAGGCAACAGTCATATATATATATAGTTTTATAGGTTTTTAGTGAAAGGGGTTTGGCCAGAATGTTTAAAGACATGACAGTAAACATTACTGGGTTTCTTACTTAAATTGTTTGTACTTAGAGTTTGGGTGATGCATAGCTTCCTGAGTCTCCTGAGTCTTCCCGAGTGAGTCTCACCCCGGCTCTCTGAGCTATTGTAATCACTCCATCAGCTACGTGGGTATGTAATTAACAAAGCTGTGATTGAGGCGTCTTCAGTGAGCAAATCATCGCTGCACACTTCAACTTTGTTCCCTAACACTTAATAATTGCCAATGAGACACCCACCCAGCCACACTTACAGAAGAGCAAATCATCTACACTTCACCAACAACACTTTACTCATGACTAATAATATAACTCTGACTCTGCTGAGTAATTTCCATGTAAAGAGGAACCAAGAGGTTTGTTTTGATACTTCACAACCATGATGTTATTGGGTTACAGCCAACTCGTTCTGGAGTTGAGAGCCATTTTGCAACTTGAAAGTAAATGGAGAGATGACTATGAACCAAGTGTTTTATTAATGTATGTATAGTATAATTTTGTATAGAAGTTTCACTTTAAAATAAGTAGACATGTTCTGTGTAGTTAACATGTAGTTACTGTCAAATTTGAGATTGTTGTTAATTCTGTGTACTTACCCGAGCCAAAACTGAAGTTCCTTGCGTTTACATATATAAAGAAATGCCACCAGAGTTTTTTCAGTTACACTAGAGCATCAGAAAAGTGCTATTTGATCAAACCTCCTAACCAATTTAGATTATAATTTGGGGGTTGAGTGGAAAAAACAAACAAACAAACAAACAAACAAACACACAAACATAGAGGACATGAAGGGTTTCATTCAATAAAGTCACTCCAGGACAGATGAAGAACCTCATATCATTAGAGGAACATTCTCAGGATTATAAGTGCAGTCACTTTGCCTCCCAGCTGAGAAGCTACAAAAACAACTTCTTCTCATCATCGCGGTCACACAGCATCAAATCAGTCGGACTGTGATGGATGACGACGTGAGACGATGACGGGTTTTGACTGTTGTCTCACCATGTCAGAAGGCTGGATTTAGCCTCAGGAAAGCTGATGCATTCTCTCCCCTCTCGCTCGGTCTCTCCTCAGGGGCCGAGTTATGGAGCCCCCTCACCGAGAAGCCCCCCGATTATGTTCTCCACGTCAATGGGTTTACTCACTGACTGCAGAAATTCACCCAGGATCATTACGACATAAATGCGCTATCCTGCATCGATATCATTTCAGGAGGATGCAGATACATCACCCCGAAAAGTGAAAAATCTCCAGTAATGGATCTGGGAAGCTCTGTAGTGAGGATTGGATTACATAGCTATATGATTCAGATATGATTGAGTTATAACCCACTAAAGCTTAGCACTTTTAATATCCTGATGAAAGGGTATCAGTTTTACTGTGATCATCATAAAAGGGAAGCATTGCTAATGAAATGATGATGCACGCCGCACGCAGTATGCGCTGGAAATGAGTAGTCGAGATGTATTCTGCGTATTCTGCCCTCTTGAGGTGTGAAATAGTCACACTGCCTGATATGAAACTCTGAAAGGTCTCCAGCTCACACTGACTAAAGACGAGTCATTCACACTGAGGGCTGCACAAATCGAGCAAAAAAGGGCCACAAAAAAATCGTAATAATTCGAAGTGCTTACTGACTTAACTAAATATTTTGCTGTCTGAAAGATCTCTGGTCTGAAACTAAATTATGTTCACATTAATGTTGAAATAAGGGGGGTGAGGATGGAGTGGTCCGTCGTGTACGGAATAAAACACCTCAGGAGGTGCTGTTATGGGAAAATAATCAATTCCAGGGCGGTGTGATAAAGCGGCATCACCGTTACCATGCTGTGTTGATTAGTTTTCTATAACAGCACATCCCAATATATGGTATATATCCCCCCCATTGCAGCAATTTGCCAATGGTAATTCATTTGTAGTTACATTTAATGTTGTGGAACGTCCATGAAACAAGTTAGTTCCTGAAATGACATTATAAACGATAACATGTTAGAACGAGTGCATTAATATAAACCTGTGAAGTTTTGAGCTGGAACCTAAATATAAAATAATATGTGTTTTGGATTGTTGACATTGTCCTGTAGTGGAGGATTTTCATCCTCTTGTGTCTATGCTGAGTCTCGCACACTACCCACCCACCTACAAACCTACACACACACACACACACACACACACACACACACACACACACACACACACACACACACACACACACACACAAAATCAGATGTTATCCCAAGACAGAGTTGTAAATCGTTGTGGCAGGTGGATGGCGAGGTGAAGCTTCCCGCCTGTGCTGAGACACAGAGCTGGATAAACTCACATCCCATCAATCTATCACCAGCAGTGGAACAAAGCAAAAAAAAGACAGGGAGAGAGAAAAAGCAGATCTCACACCTGGGCTTTGCTTTCCATCTCTGCTTGGTTGAGCTCTCAGTCATTCATTCATCTTCAGTTTATCTTGGTCAGGATCTTGTTCAGTTTATCCCGGGAACCGGGCATGTGGTGGACGTCTATCTATTATCATTTGTACACAACGTCTTTCTATTGTACCGATGTCTTTAGTGTTGTAGCACCCAAATTTCTCCTTGGGGGTCAATAAAGTGCATCCATCCATCCATGCATCCATCCACTCATTCATCCATCCATCTAGATTATGCGAAGCGTCCACCATGCATGTCACTATGGTGTAACTTGATGAATCTATGGACACGTCAATGCTGAGCTGAGAATAAACCAACAAGCAAATAATATCTGTCAGTGGTGCTCCCGGTGATCCCTTTTCATTGATGGACAGGGTAAGCGGGGGCAAATACTTTAATACTTTGTGTACAGCAACAGAGGGGCCACGCTTACGACGTGCATACAGTATGTATGGTACGTGAACTTGATAAAATAGCAGCTTTATGTATTCAGGTGCCGTAAAGCACATAAACCACAACAGTAACTACACAAGGAGATATGAATTAGTTGTAGCCGGTGGTGCAAGTTCTGATTGGAAGACGAGCTGAATATTTCACCGTCTCGTCACATAGTCAAGCCAGGTTTGTTTCTTCTTCAGTGCAATGAGACGCCCTCAGAGCAGTTTTGATTCCTTCAAACCGTCCACAGTTTAAAACAATATCTGAGAAGCACACGGTGGTCTGGTTGGCGTAGTGTGAGTGTGTGAGCAGGTGTTTAGGATTTGTGAGTCCTGCGTCATAGGGCTCTCCGTCTACGCACCGTGTCAGTCATTCATTAAGTAACAGCAACGGCTCCAAACACTTCAGGCTTCAGTGAACGCCAGATGCTTTGACTGTTACATAAATGTGTATTGACGTATTTGTTGTTCTGCCCTTACCTTCCTGGTGTAGGTAAAGATATTTTTCACCTTTTTAATTACTTTCCTCTCAGTGATTTGCTCATTCGAGACTCCGGCATGTAAATGTAACGTGCCCTAAGCACTAACTTACTAAATAAAGACTCGCATAGAAATCTGTGAGAGGCAGGAATGAAAAGAATAATGAAGCACTGATTCAGTGCTGGATAAAATCTTTAATAGTACCCTGTTGATCGGCAGTGCAGTGTGTATGAGTACAGAATAATCTGAGAGAATTATTACCCCTAATCCTTCTGATCTATGATCATGGTTTTTGGATAAGCTATAGCATCTCCTTATGAAACCCACTTTAATTTTTTCCTCAAATTCTAGTTTATTTTGGCTCATTTTACCGGTTATCTGAGCAAGCTGAACTAATAAGCAAATAAATAAATAAATAAATAAATAGAATCATCGTGATATTATTTTGCACCGGGTCTTGCATTTAAAATGGTGTTTTTTTAAAGTTTGTTGGATACCTTAGGGCTAATTGCATTAACCCGATTAACAATATTAGCACGCAACTAGGTGCATTATTCCAACTGAAGGAGGCGTGGCCTCTGTCTGTCAGTCTCAGTGAAAGAGGTGTGGCCCCTGTGTCTGTCTTCACATTGAAAATAGACAGTTAGGATTGTGTATAGTGGTGTATTGTGGTGCGATGGCTGAATCACAGCTGTAACGTGTTCCCTTTTTTTAAAAATGATTTTATAATCCAATAGTCTTTCAGCTTAATCTATAGTGTTAATTTCACACCTATGTAACGCTTTAACACTCCATTTTCTCTATGTGCTACTTTTAAATGAACCAACAGTCCACTGTTATCTCCTCCTCCCTGCGGTTCCTGTCATAGCATTATGACTTTCTGGTCTTGATCTAAGCTGACGGGCCCAGCCACCTGTGGCTTTGTTTACTTTCACCTTGACGAGTCCATGGCCGTCTCCCAACTAAGCGGAGGTGCTGATGTCAGGTGTCAGGTGGGTTTTGTTGACATTCCTCTATGTAACTTTTATACGTTGGAAAGAAATGTTGCTTGTTTAGGACCGGGGTGCAACAAAAAAACATGTACACAGGACAACAGAACAGTATCGGATGGAACCAGAGCAAACAACTGTCAATAAATTGTAGGCACTACACTATACTACACTATCATTTCAAGTTCAAGTGTACAGTGATGGTTGTCCAGGATGGGTGCTGGGTGAGTCTTGAATTTTTAATGATACTGGAAAGGTAGTTTATATGAAGGAAATTTATATGAAGGAGAATGTCATTATAAATAAACTGGAATTAATGTCTGACACACAAGAAATTGATCTTTAGCCAAGTTAGCCAAGGAATGCAATCTCTGCTTCACAGCTACCAGCTAAAAAGCCTACACTGATTAAAGTAGTATATATATATATATATATATATATATATATATATATATATATATATATATATATATATATATATATATATATATATATATACAGTACTGTGCAAAAGTTTTAGATACATGCAAAGAAATGTTGTAGAGCAAAGATGCCTTCAAAATAATGAAATTAAATGTTTTCTACATTAAAAAAAAAAAAATACTGTAAAGAGCAATAAACAGTAGTAAATGAAACAAAGTCAATATTTGGTGTGACGAAAATAAATAAATAAATAAAAATACCCAGCCACAGTTCTTCTGGAGATTTTGACTTTTGCACTTGCTTCTTTTTGCAGCAAAAACAGCAGCCTTCATTGTGTTTTTTTGTCGGAAAAGTGTCTCTTATGTAATGTGAAATATGTAATATGCTGCTTTCTTTACTGACATACAAACATTTTTCTGTAACATTTCATTTTTGTGCTGGAAAACGAATGTTCGGTAATCTAAAATGTTTGCGCTGTTTCTTTAGTGGTCTGTGTACATTTCTGTCTTTTTGTCTTTTTCTCTACAGTTAGAACTGTTCCCACTTCTCTACAGAGCCTCATCCTGCCTTGTTCTGAGCCCTGGTGTGTTCTGGATTTGCCAAAATAAATCTTACACCCTGTTTCTACTGTACTTACTTTGTAAGCAGAAAGGGGCCTGCGCACATGAGGCACAGTGGAAATACGTCACTGAGACCTGTTTTGCTACTTAAGTGCTTATTTGGGAACTGTCCCAAAACCAGGGGAGCTCCAGAGGGTTTCCCTGCGGTTAGTACAGCTCTAGAACCCAGTGTGCTTCACGATAGCTGACGCGGGAAATGAGAGCTGAAGAGGAAACAGCAGGAGGGAGCGCGTGTGCTCCTGGTGGTTAGGCTTTCTACAGTGGAAATGAGAGATGACTACGTCTTTGGCAGCAGGAGGTAGAGGAAGGCTGATGCTGAAGTGTTGTAGCTTATAGTGTCCATGATGCGTTAAGTACTTTGCCAAATATATGCCCAAGTCATTTTCCTGCTTTTGCCATCTAGGCCCATTAAACGTCATCTTACAGTACATCAGTGACCAAATCACGCGGCAGACGCTCCACAGTGAGAAAGGCTGACAGCGATATTAACCATTAGTAAAACATATCAATGATCCATTTTAAACAAAGTGTGGTGCAAATAGACTAATCAATAAATACTTTATTGTCCAGCCACATGCTGAGGAGGTTTTCAGCTCTGGTTAAATACTTGTCCTTGCAGCAGAAGAAATCTAACAAGTCATCTGGATTCCTAATCACTAGCCATTATACTGTACTGTATATACCATATAAACTATACTTCCTAGACTGTATATCTATATATATATATATACAGGTGCATCTCAATAAATTAGAATGTCGTGGAAAAGTTCATTTATTTCAATAATTCAACTCAAATTGTGTAACTTGTGTATTAAATAAATTCAATGCACACAGACTGAAGTAGTTTAAGTCTTTGGTTCTTTTAATTGTGATGATTTTTGCTCACATTTAACAAAAACCCACCAATTCACTATCTCAACAAATTAGAATACTTCATAAGACCAATAAAAAAAACATTTTTAGTGAATTGTTGGCCTTCTGGAAAGTATGTTCATTTACTGTACATGCACTCAATACTTGGTAGGGGCTCCTTTTGCTTTAATTACTGCCTCAATTCGGCGTGGCATGGAGGTGATCAGTTTGTGGCACTGCTGAGGTGGTATGGAAGCCCAGGTTTCTTTGACCGTGGCCTTCAGCTCATCTGCATTTTTTGGTCTCTTGATTCTCATTTTCCTCTTGACAATACCCCATAGATTCTCTATGGGGTTCAGGTCTGGTGAGTTTGCTGGCCAGTCAAGCACACCAACACCATGGTCATTTAACCAACTTTTGGTGCTTTTGGCAGTGTGGGCAGGTGCCAAATCCTGCTGGAAAATGAAATCAGCATCTTCAAAATGCTGGTCAGCAGAAGGAAGCATGAAGTGCTCCAAAATTTCTTGGTAAACGGGTGCAGTGACTTTGGTTTTCAAAAAACACAATGGACCAACACCAGCAGATGACATTGCACCCCAAATCATCACAGACTGTGGAAACTTAACACTGGACTTCAAGCAACTTGGGCTATGAGCTTCTCCACCCTTCCTCCAGACTCTAGGACCTTGGTTTCAAAATGAAATACAAAACTTGCTCTCATCTGAAAAGAGGACTTTGGACCACTGGTCAACAGTCCAGTTCTTCTTCTCGTTAGCCCAGGTAAGACGCCTCTGACGTTGTCTGTGGTTCAGGAGTGGCTTAACAAGAGGAATACGACAACTGTAGCCAAATTCCTTGGCACGTCTGTGTGTGGTGGCTCTTGATGCCTTGACCCCAGCCTCAGTCCATTCCTTGTGAAGTTCACTCAAATTCTTGAATCGATTTTGCTTGACAATCCTCATAAGGCTGTGGTTCTCTCGGTTGGTTGTGCATCTTTTTCTTCCACACTTTTTCCTTCCACTCAACTTTCTGTTAACATGCTTGGATACAGCACTCTGTGAACAGCCAGCTAATTTGGCAATGAATGTTTGTGATTTACCTAGTGAACCAAACTGAGAGACCATTTTGAAGGCTCAGGAAACCTTTGCAGGTGTTTTGAGTTGATTAGCTGATTGGCATGTCACCATATTCTAATTTGTTGAGATAGTGAATTGGTGGGTTTTTGTTAAATGTGAGCCAAAATCATCACAATTAAAAGAACCAAAGACTTAAACTACTTCAGTCTGTGTGCATTGAATTTATTTAATACACGAGTTTCACAATTTGAGTTGAATTACTGAAATAAATGGACTTTTCCACGACATTCTAATTTATTGAGATGCACCTGTATATATATGGTGCGTCCGCCACACAAGTCCCTGTGAATGATCTGCAACTATAGAAATTACAATGTGTCGTACACCTTTGTTTACCTTTAGACGCCAGTAGACCAGCGCAGATTAATCTGATGTTCTGCTCATTTCGCATTAATGAGCAGCTGAATGTCATACGATAAAACTGGCCAAATGAATCAGGGGCTTGTACTGAGCTTCTTAGCCAAGATTAATTTGTAAAACAGCAGACAGGACCGAGACTACACCACAGTGATGCATATCAAGCCTCTAGGCCTTCTACAGCTGTTATGCATGTGGTTATAGCGCTATAATCATATATTTTTAGGCTAAACACTCCGATTGCAGGAGAAGGTAATGAAAATAACGGAGTGGCTGTTCTTTATTCCAACAAAAACAAGCTTGTTATTTAGTCTACAGCAATCATGGGACCTCGAGAAGCCCATGGGCCCTCCACTGGTGGATATGTTTTCCTGTTTTGTCTCCACCTATCGACACTGACTTGATGTAAGAAGGTGCTGCGCATCATTGGATTGTCAATCTTAAAGACAAAGTTAGCCTGGAGCTATTGTATTTATGGATTTTCCCATAGTTGTGACATATTAAAATAGATCAGGCTTATAGGTTCATAGCCTTGCAGTAGGCAGAGGGCTCATCACAGACAGACCCTTAGCTGGAGATCCCCAGAGTGTCCAGCACGTCGATTTTTATCGCCTTGTTTTATTCCGTAGGCGAGAGGGGGTTTGGAGGGTTTCGAGATCTGAGGACTCGTTGATGGAATTGCATTATCGAAAAGCAAAGCCATGAAAAACCAAAGGCAGTTTTAAAATGATGTACATGAATAATGGACTTTATTCAGAGAAGGTCCGAGTTTATAACCGAACTGACATTCCGTCTGACATTCTAGTGAGCTGAAGGGGGCTAGTAAAATTCAATTCGTGAAATAATCGGAAAGAAAAGCAAAACAGTATATTGGATGTGTTATTTGTCACGTCCTCTACCTTCAGTATGAACACTGTGAGTGAACATCGGATTCTTCTTTCTTCCCCGACTTTTAATAAATGTAATGGATGGATAACATTGTTCTTAATACATAAAGAAATACATTTTAAAAAATATATCTGCCCAAAGACAGAAAAGAGAAACCTGGAGATTTCTTTATTATTTCATTCATAATTGAACTGAATGTGTTTTGCCCCTAGCTGACACATTACTGCAGCAACGTTCTTAATCAGTGCTGTTTGTCTTTGCAGGATGACAAGGTTTTGCCTGAAGACACGCCTTGCTTTGTGTAAACAAATTTTACTATGTGACTGTGTTTTTTTTTTTGTCTGGTGCTTTACAAGCGTAACCGCAGAGCCCTTACTAGCTGCCAGGTGAACTGTTTCCAAAAAATGCTGCCATTGTGAAATGTCTAATCAGTGTCTTTATGCATGCAGTTATCAGTTTGGTTTGAATTTTACTTTATACCACAGCTCTGTTGAGTTCTCGAAACTGATCAGAAATTGCTGATTCATTCACTATGCGAATCACTTTATCATTTCTGTAGTATCAAGTTACACAAAGACCTGTTTGGCGGACGATCTACAAAATGTGCTGTTATTTAACAAATGGAAACCTATAATTGTTGATATGGTGAAGTGTTTTTGAGCAGTTGAAGGTCAAGGGCCCAACAGTGACAGCTTGGCAGTCCTGGAATTTATCTCACAACCTTCCGATAAGTAATCCACCTATATACCGATCAGCCATAACATTAAAACCACTGTTGGTTGATGTGAATAACATTGATTATCTCGTTACAATGGGGCTGCATAGCCACAGACCGGTCAGAGTGCCCATGCTGACCGCTGTCCACTGCCGAAAGCGTCTACAATGGACACGTGAGCATCAGAACTGGACCATGGGGCAATGGAAGAAGGTGGCCTGGTCTGATGAATCAGATTTTCTTTTATATCATACGGATGGCCGGGTGCGTGTGTGCCGCTTACCTGGGGAAGAGATGGCACCAGGATGCACTATGGGAAGACAGCAAGCCGACGGAGGCAGTGTGATGCTCTGGGGAATGTTCTGCTGGGAAACCTTGGGTCCACGCATTCATGTGGACGTTACTTTGACACGTATCACCTAACTAAGCACTGTTGCAGACCAAGTACACCCCTTCATGGCAATGGTATTCCCTAATGGCAGTGGTCTCTTTCAGCAGGATAATGCGCCCTGACACACTGCATAAATTGTTCAGGAACAGTTTGAGGAACGTGATTCCCCACATCTCAATCCGATCGAGCATCTGTGGGATGTGCCGGACAAACAAGTCCAATCCATGGAGGCCCCAATTAGCAATTTACAGGACTTAAAGGATCTGCTGCTAACGTCTTGGTGCCAGATACCACAGCACACCTTCAGAGGTCTTGTGGAGGCCATGACTCAATGAGTCAGAGCTGTTTTGGTGGCACAAGGGGGACCTACACAATATTAGGCAGGTGGTTTTAATGTTATGGCTGATCTCTCTCTGTGTGTGTGTGTGTGTGTGTGTGTGTGTGTGTGTGTGTACACACACACCTGCTGTATATCTCTATTTTGTAAATCTTCTTTTTGAATATTGGTGTGCCTTCTCTCTGAAAGGTCGCAGAACCAAATCTTTAAACCGTCTCACTGACACTGAGCTTATGTATTCACAATGAAAGTCAATATGAGTTGAAAAGTCACATCCATAGCATTGGAATGGTCTGGGTATTAATCCATCAGCAGGGATGTTACTGTGTGTGTTATTTTAGTTAGTTTATTTCATGAGTGTCCTCAGAGAGATGTCAGATTTCTGTACAAACAGCAGTCAGTGTTTGTTTTACTCAGGTTGTAGTAATAATCATTAAAGTGCCATGAGGTGCTGGAAATCGAAAAGCGTCCGGACACTTCAATCCCTCCAAACCCAAAGACAGACAGACACGCACACACTCCCGGTAGAATACATCTTTATTACTGGGGCCGAATCCCAAATTGCACTCTACTGGACACTACATAGGATGCAGAGGCCATTATTTCATAGCCTGTGTATGCCACTAGTATGAAGCCATTGGAGATTGTGCTCAGTGGAGTACGGTGAGCTTACGGCTTTTTCTTTTCTTTCTTGACACACCAAGGCACATGTCATGCTGTCAGCCCTATCGCTCTAGACTGTCATACAGGCTCGTAAAAGCTGAACGGTGAAGCGATCTAATTCAAAACTACACGGCCCTTCAGCGTGCCTGATCGCTCCAATTATCTCCTCTGCCCTTTCGAAATGAGAAACACTCCAGGAGAATCGCAAAAGTGTGGTGTTTTTCAAGGACTGGCTACTCGGACTGAGTCAGACTCCCACTGCTTTAGCGAGACACGTTTCTATCTATATTTCTTTTCCTTTTTTTTCGCACAGTTTTCTTGCAATTTAGTCATAGCCATTTCTCAACCCATTATATTGGACTAAGTCTCAAATGACTCACTGTGCAATATATTCTCAGGCCATAGACTATGTGCTTGACTTGGCTTGTACTTGGAAAATAGTAAAATAATCGAACCTAGATCTTTCGACTAGAAAGATCACTACTAACATTTTGATATAAATAAAAATGACGGCTCAAAATGACTGCGCTAAATTTTCCTACTTAATTTGCTTCTGTGGTGTCGCTCCATTATCACTAGCTCATTTGGAAAGTTATATCAGGGACATACAGTGCCCTCTAGAATTATTGGCACACTTTATTTACTTCTTGTGGTTGTCAAGTTTAAAATCAACTATTTAACACCACTTTCATGACCACAAGCTTTTTGGAAGCAGTGCAACCTGAGACTACTATTTTTATTTTGTTTTTTATTTTTTTGTCACACCAAATGTTGACTTTGTTTCATTTACTATTGTTTACTGCTCTTTACTGTATTTTATTTTATTTTTTTAATGTAGAAACATTTAATTTCATCATTTTTAAGGCATCTTTGCTCTACAGAATTTCTTCGCACGTGCCTAAAACTTTTGCACAGTACTGTATGTTTGAACTCGAAATATTACTTATTGCATGTGCAGGCATTTTTGCCCATTTTCATGGTGGGTGCCAATAATTTTGGACGGCGCCGCATCAGTAAATTTTATGCACATTTATGTCAACACCACCAAGTAACATCAAAATCCATCTGACATCTGAAACATTAAGGCTGGTGATACAGCACTTTGCCCCTATGAGCTTCTCTACAGGGTCATTCCATCTCAAGTGGTCCAATGCATGGTGCTCAACTGTTTTCAATTTTCCTAATTTTTTTTTTTTAGTGAAATATGAAACTACAGTGTTCAGTGGGTGAACAGTGTCAAACAGAACTATGGTGTTGTTTCACTTGTGATAAAAGCAGTAAGTGACTTCTGAGCCGTAGTCACTTACTGATTTTATCACAGGAGAAACAACACCACAGCTCTGTTTATAACACTGTTCATTTGTAAAACACCCAACTGAACACTGTAATTTCATATTTGGATAAAATCTATTCACGCATACCAACTGTACACCTGTACCAACATGATAGATCAGATCTGGCCCTTGAAGTCCACTGTTCTGCAGAGTTTACCTCCAATCTCAAACTCACAATTTTTTTACAGCAGAATGCTACTATAGAGGACTTAAATAAGTACTTCTGGATGTTCTGCTCAGAAGGTCATGAGTGCAAATCCCAACACTGCCAAGCTGCCACTGCTGGATCCTTGAGCAAAGCCCTTAACCCTCAACTGCTCAGTTGTATAAATGAGATAAGTGTTGCTCTGGATAAGGGTGTCTGCCAAATGCCATAAATGTGAATGTAAATATTCTGCATGCACACTATACTTACCCAGGTACCCCCTAAAAAAATTAAGACTGAGACTCGAACCCGTCCCATTATAAATTGGCCCTAAAGGTGGAACTGTGAGCAATCATAAGCATTACAATTGCATTTAAGTTTTAAGTCTAAGGAACATGAATGTGCAAAATGTTCATATATGTATAATACAGCCGTGGCCAAAAGTTTTGAGAATGACACAAATATTAATTTTTACAAAGTCTGCTGCCTCAGTTTTTATGATGGCAATTTGCATATACTCCAGAATGTTATGAAGAGTGATCAGATGAATTGCAATTAATTTCAAAGTCCCTCTTTGCCATGAAAATGAACTTAATCCCAAAAAAACATGTCCACTGCATTTCAGCCCTTCCACAAAAGGACCAGCTGACATCATGTCAGTGATTCTCTCGTTAACACAGGTGAGAGTGTTAACGAGGACAAGGCTGGAGATCACTCTGTCATGCTGATTGAGTTAGAATAACAGACTGGAAGCTTTAAAAGGAGGGTGGTGCTTGAAATTATTTTTCTTCCTCTGTTAACTATGGTTATCTGCAAGGAAACACGTGCAGCCATCATTGCTTTGCACAAAAAGGGATTCACAGGCAAGGATATTGCTGCTAGTAAGATTGCACCTAAATCAACCATTTATCGGATCATCAAGACCTTCAAGGAGAGAGGTTCAACTGTTGTGAAGAAGGCTTCAGGGTGCCCAAGAAAGTCCAGCAAGCACCAGGACCTTCTCCTAAAGTTGATTCAGCTGTGGGAGCGGGGCACCACCAGTGCAGAGCTTGCTCAGGAATGGCAGCAGGCAGGTATGAGTGCGTCTGCACGCACAGTAAGGCGAAGACTTTTGGAGGATGGCCTGGTGTCAAGAAGGGCAGCAAAGAAGCCACTTCTCTCCAGGAAAAACATCAGGGACAGACTGCTATTCTGCAAAAAGTACAGGGATTGGACTGCTGAGGACTGGGGTAATGTCATTTTCTCTGATGAATCCCCTTTCCGATTGTTTGGGGCATCTGGAAAAAAGCTTGTCCGGAGAAGAAAAGGTGAGCGGTACCATCAGTCCTGTGTCATGCCAGCAGTAAAGCATCCTGAGACCACTCATGTGTGGGGTTGCTTCTCAGCCAAGGGAGTGGGCTCACTCACAATTTTGCCTAAGAACACAGCCATGAATAAAGAATGGTACAAAAACATCCTCAGAGAGCAACTTCTCCCAACCATCCAAGAATAGTTTGGTGATGAACAATGCCTTTTCCAGCATGATGGAGCACCTTGCCACAAGGCAAAAGTGATAACGAAGTGGCTCGGGGAACAAAACATCGACATTTTGGGTCCATGGCCAGGAAACTCCCCAGACCTTAATCCCATGGAGAATTTGTGGTCAATCCTCAAGAGGCGGGTGGACAAACAAAAAACCCACAAACTCTGACAAACTCCAAGCATTGATTATGCAAGAATGGGCTGCCATCAGTCAGGGTGTGGCCCAGAAGTTGATTGACAGCATGCCAGGGCGAATTGCAGAGGTCTTGAAAAAGAAGGGTCAATACTGCAAATATTGACTCTTTGCATAAACTTCATGTAATTGTCAATAAAAGCCATTGACACTTATGAAATGCTTGTGATTATACTTCAGTAACAGTAACATCTGACAAAAAGATCTAAAAACACTGAAGCAGTAGACTTTGTGAAAATTAATATTTGTGTCATTCTCAAAACTTTTGGCCATGGCTGTACATGTACCTTGGAATGTGCTCTAGAGATCAGTTTCTGTTCCAAGAAGCTCAGACCATCCTGAGCCAAGATATTGAGGCTTCCGTAAAACAGCTGTATAACCACAATTTGTTGTATGCCATGACACAAAGATGGTCATTGTAGTTAAGCCAATGCCAATACATAGAGGTAATTGCTAAAAAAAATAAAATAAAATAGATAAATTAAAAATGGTCAAGCTACCAACTTTGCAATTGTTGGACCACTTGAGGTGGAATGACCCTACATACTTTTGAATCACAACATATTTGTAAAAATCATGTTTGGTTGAGGGGAAGTCAAGAGCAACTCTGTAACTTTCACAAACTTGACAACAATGTCTCTGTTTGTATGGATTAAAATCGTAAACCAGCCATTTACAGACAAACGACTGGACAGTTCTGAGAACAAAAGTGAAGAAATCGATGTGAGGAGAGTCCCCGCCTTGATGAAGCTGCCTGTTAGAGGAACTGAAGTCTCCTCTCCCAGTGGCATTCAAGTGCCAGAAAACACGGCAGTCTCTCATTAGGGATCGATACTTTTCACCTGTGGGTTTGGGGTGCTGCCTCCCTATACACCCGATCACATAGCGCTTGTGCTGAAGTGCTAACAAGGCCATCAGAAGTAGTTGAGATGACACAGTCAAGAGTTTGGCAACACACTACTGAGAGAACTCAACAAAACAATCAGGTCAGCAGTGCTATAACAGTCACTGCACCCATTATTAGATATTGTTGTTTATACCACAGCATTCTGATTGATCACAAGGTGTTGATTAATTTTCTATGAAAGCAGTTCTGAAAGGAGTGCATCTTTATGTTTATGCGCCCCTTATTGTTGCTATAGTAACGACTTGCACAGGGACTTCACAAGTTTGGAGACTCCTTCGATAAATGCTAAACAAACATCTCCTTACTGAAAACCTGTAAACATTCCTATTGTACCAGGAGCTGAATCACATCATGCTATATTATACACCGATCAGCCATAACATCAAAACCACTGAAAGGTGAAGTGAATAACATTGATTATCTTGTTACAGTGGCACCTGTCAAGGAGTTGGATATATTAGGCAGCCAGTGAATAGTCGGTTCTCGAAGTTGATGTGTTGGAAGCAGGAAAAATGGGCAAGCGAAAGGATCTGAGCAACTTTGACAAAGACCAAATTGTGACGGATAGACAACTGGGTGTTCCCAGTATGCAGTGGTTAGTACCTGCCAAAAGTGGTCCGAGGAAGGACAACCGGTGAACCGGCGACAGGGTCATGGGCGCCCAAGGCTCACTGATGCGTGTGAGAAGTGAAGGCTAGCCCGTCTGGCCCGATCCCATAGAAGAGCTACTGTTGCACAAATTGCTGAAACAGTTAATGCTGGATATGATTAAAGGAGTCAGAACACACAGTGCATCACAGCTTGCTGCGTATGGGGCTGTGTATCCGCAGACCGGTCAGAGTGCCCATGCTGACCCCTGTCCACCGCCAAAAGCACCTACAATGGGGACGTGAGCATCAGAACTGGACCGTGAAACAATGGAAGAAGGAGGCCTGGTCTGATGAATCACGTTTTCTTCACATCACGTGGACGGCCGGGTGCGTGTGAGTCGCTTACCTGGGGAAGAGATGGCACCAGGATGCACTATAGGAAGAAGGCAAGCCGGCGGAGGCAGTGTGATGCTCTGGACAATGTTCTGCTGGGAAACCTTGGGTCCTGGCATTCGTGTGGATGGTACATACCACCTACCTAAACATTGTTGCAGACCAAGTACACACCTTCATGGCAACGGTATTCCCTAATGGCAGTGGCCTCTTTCAGCAGGAACATGTGCCCTGCCAGACTGCAAAAAGAGTTTAAGGTGTTAACTCAGTCTCCAAATTCCCCACATCTCAATCCGATCAAGCATCTGTGGGATGTGCTGGACAAACAAGTCTGATCCATGGAGGGCCCCACCTCGCAACTTACAGGACTTAAAGGATCTGCTGCTAACATCTTGGTCCCAGATACCACAGCACACCTTCAGAGTGCACAACCTGTTTGGCTAAGAGTAAGACGGGCCTAATTCAGTCATCTGTGATTTGTGACTCTGGCCCTGTTCATACCTGTTCATTAACATCCATCTCGAGGGATCCGTTCACAAGTGGACAGCCGAAATGCATAGCCGTATACACCTGGCATTTTGGAGGTGTCTCCAATGACCACTTGTAATCAGATTTCACATATGATTTCTGCTGAAGGAAGGGTGCCAGTCATGTTTCTTAGCTGTTGTATTTGTTTTTAGGTGGAAATGTCCCTAACTTTTGTACATGTGTGGTCTGTTAACGAAACGTATACATGAATGGGAGATGAGGCAACAAAAGAACCCGTCTAAACAGTTTTGCACTCAGGTTACAAGGTGCAAAATGTACTCTATAGATAAATTAGTTTGTAAAATAGCAGGAACGATCTGTATTTGCACATTTAATTTCAGTGTGGAACTTTAATATCATCTGCATCACTTTCCAGATTTCCGATACATTTCCACCTTCAATCTGTAGGAAGCGGAGTAGAAGGAGAACAAATGTATACCAAATTGCTCTCAAATCGTCGTTCCAGTTGTCCAAGATGGCGGCCCCCATAATGTTCCATCGTCCAATTACAGTTCGTGTTAAAGTTTAGTTTATGTTTATAGAGGACACAAGTCCCACTGTGTTCTAAACCACATGTTGATGGAAAAATATTTTGGGTGATATAGGAATTGTTTCTTTAAAGCAAGAAATTACTAAAAAACATATACATTAGTTTTGGGATTTAAGGTTCCCAGGATATGGTTGGTCAAATTTTCCGAATGTATACGATAAAGCTATTGAAGAAAATGTCAGCTCTATTTCCATAACATTCCGGCAGTGCAAACGAGGACTGCCTGCTCTTTAACGTTAAATGTGCTGTTCTTTGCAAATCGAGAAAGCCGGGTTGATATTAAATGAAGATTTAATTATCTAAAATCAATGAACCGTCAAACTGGATGATGGAGCATTGATTGAAAGTCAGTGTGTTCGGCTTGACATTTCAGCCTCTTGTGCGTCTCTGAAAAGTCCAGTAAAGAGTGGCGGTCAATTCCTGGTGATCATAAGTGTCAAGGGAGGGCAGACACTTTTGTTCTCTCATTCTCTCCCATCTTCACAGTTTTCTCTGGCGAGATCGGAGTGAAATCCCTGCCTCAGTGACATTTTAATTAGGCAGGAGCCACTTGTGCTTTCTCTCCTGCACTTGTTGCCCGAGGTCGAGGCGCATCAAATATTAACCGTTGTGTTTTGGAGCCACACGGCAGCGAAAACAAATGGTATCCCTCAGGCCTAAAATGTCAGAGAAACCTTTCCCACCTCTAATTTCGGCTCTCGGGGGAACAGAGCGTAATGGCAGCGTTTGAGGCTTTTCATCTCTTCACTCTATGGTGTGTAATTCCCTTGCTGTCCATTCTGACAACAGCTTTCTTTTTTTTCTTTTTCTTTCTTTTCTTTCTTTATTTTTTTTAACAAGTTTGTTGTTTCTAGTGCCTTTTGGACTCTAACCAGAATTTACACCAGATGTATTAAATGCACGGATTGCACAAAAATGCTACACTGAAATGAATGAATTAATATCCGAATGAGCCCTAACCCTGGCCTCTCAGAGTAACACCAGTTTATTTAATACCTCAATTTATTAAAATGTTATTTTAAAGTGTCATAGTAGCTAACTACCAGGTTGGCTACATATTTATTTACGCTACAGCTACTCTAATCACAATCCCTGCAGGGATACACCTTATTTAACACCTTATTTCATGAATTATTATTATAGCTACAGATTTATGATTTAGCTAATGTAGCCTTTTGTTATAATCTAGCTAGTTTATTTAATAGGATGCTACCACAGCACGGTCGAATTTTGGAATCTGATTGGTCAGAAGGTGTTGATTAATTTTCTATAAGCTCTGACAGCTCTGACAGTAATTTAAAATGTAATCATTGGCAAATTGGTGTGCTATAAAGGGAATAAAACAATCGGGGATGTACAGTTATAATAAAATAATCATATATATATATTTATATTTTTAAAATTTTTTATAGAATAATATTCTAGCAGACTTTTTAACTGAATACCTGAACCCTCACACTGCTGCTGCTTTTACTCTGTATGGTGTTTAATTTTTGACACTCAGCAGATACTGATAATAAAAAATTATTTTGGGATCGTTATATTGGAATTCCAGCCCTACAGTGTACATAACTTGCTAATCATACACACAGAAATGACAACATGAAGGCTCTCAGCTCAGGCAGTGTGTGATATAATGTCTTATTTATGACACTATGAGGTAGTGCTCAACTGTCAGGCGTTTCAGTGTGTGTCGCGTCTCACTCACATGTCTACAGCACCATCATCTGACAGCCAAGACGAACTGAACAGTAGACTGTTGGCTAAAGATATGCTCCAGGATTATTATTATTATTATTAATAATAATAATAATACCTTATATACATATATACCTTTTACAAAATCTGTATGTTTTTAAAATATATATATTGTAACACTACATTTTGCTGTTACTATTGCTTGCATTTTCTTTAACACTTCATACTAAATGATTTGATGAATGTCAGGGTGTGGTACAAGCGAAACAATTAACATCCACTCAGGTGAAAACACGCACAGCAGCCATTTTTGTTAAACTGAAGTGTCGGGAAACAGTTATTTTAAAGGTCTCCTCTATACTTCATAACTGAATGGAAGAACTATCTAACTAGCATGTTGCTTCTGAGATGTATTTACTCACAATTAACCACCATTAAAGTGGTAACTGACTGATTAATTAGGTCTTATTTTATTTATTGGGTTTGTGTGCTGCAACCGTCTTCTTCAAATCCCACCAGAGATTTTCTATGGGGTTCAAGTCAGGTGACTGTGATGGCCCCGTAGGATCTTCCGGGACTTCTTCTGCAACCAAGCCTTGGTGGAATTTGAGGTATGCTTGGGATCATTGCATTGGTATCCCAAAACTTCTGTGGCTTATTTATATGATTTTGAGCAGACTTTTCTTGTGCGTTTGGGTCAGTAGTGGTGTACGTCTGGGACTTCTGGCATGGAAACATTCTGCGTTTAGTATGCGCCATACTGTGCTCACTGAAACCTCAGTGCCTGCTGCCACCAAGTCTTGCTGCAGGTCTTTTGCAGTCACTCGAGGGTTTTTCACAACCTGCCTTCTCAGAAATCTGGTTGCAGCTGTTGATAGCTTCCTTTTTCTGCCCTGTCCAGGTATTTCAAGTATTTTCTGCCCCTAGCCAGTTCAGTGTTCCAGCTCAAGCACACCTGGTGCAACTAATGAAGCCCTTGATTAGTTGCATCAAGTGTGCTTGAGACAACACCTGTTTTGCATATTTGTGCTGTTGTGAGGGATTCTATACAGGGGGTTGAATAATTTTGAGACTGGTCATTAGATATGAAGATATGATGACCACATCACCCTTATCTTATCCACACTGCATTGGCTCCCAGTGAAATTTTGCAATGATTATAAAATACTACTATTGACCTATAAAGCATTACATGGTCTCGCACCACGGTACCTAAGCGAACTTTTGGTCTTTTATGATCCGCCACGCCTACTTCAATCAAAAGGTGCAGGCTATTTGTTGGTACCTCGAATAGTGAAGGCTACAGCAGAGGGAAGAGCTTTCTCTTACAAAGCCCCACAGTTATGGAACAGCCTTCCAGTGAGACACAGTCCAGGCTGAAAACATATTTGTTTAGTCAAGTTTTTTGTGAATAGTTTTTTTTTCTTAGGTAAAGGAGCAGATCTAGAGGTCTCACAGGCATAGAGTGTTGGTGGTGAACTGGGACGTTTGGATGCTGTCGCCCCCCCACTTTGACGCGTTCAACCAGGTTTGTTGATGGTGGGGTGGCTGGCCACCTTATGTCCCAGGGAGCCCTCATGTCTGTGGTACCTTCTGGCTCTCCCTTTTAGTTATGCTGTCATAGCTAGTCTTGCCAGAGTCCCTGCTTGCACTCACGCAAAGTACATTGTCCTTAAAATTACGGGACAATAAGCATACCTAATAATCTCTCTCTCTCTCTCTCTTTGTGTTGAGCTATACATGATACTCCTGAGATGCCAGTGATCCCGACCCCTTCTGCTCTCCGGACCAGCCTGATCTATCCTGATGCGCTACTTCTAGTTCTCTTCAATTGGAAGTCACATGCTGCTGCTGAGGATGGCCCCACATAGTGCAGCCTAAATATCATTGAGATTACTGAGGATGGTACCACTTAAAAACCATAAAGATGGCTTTGGACCTCAATTCGTATGAACAGTTATGCTATGATGGCTACGACTACAATTGCCACAAACAGTTTTGCACTCAAGTCTCCATCGGTGAACAGTGGAGAAGTTCAACAAAACAGACTTCATATAAAAACTGTAATGTCCTGGATACACAACTGCTATTTGACCATGTGGTACTGGTACATTTATAGAAGGGATTTATTTATTTATAATCACACTATCTGGTGTCACCCAGATGAGGATGGGTTCCCTTTTGAGTCTGGTTCCTCTCAAGGTTTCTTCCTCATATCGTCTCAGGGAGTTTTTCCTTGCCACTGTCGCCTCTGGCTTGCTCATTAGGGTTAATTCATACATTTAAAATCTATATCCTGAGTTTATATATTTCTGTAAAGCTGCTTTGGGACAATGTCCATTGTTAAAGGTGTCATACAAATAAAACTGAATTGAATTGAATTAGAAGTTGCATTTTCAGTTAAATTTGGGGAAACCACTTGAAGCGTTCGTTGTGTTGAACTATTTCAATTGCTTTTGTTTGATTTGTTCATTGCAAACTGCTGAAAGTCTGTAAATTTTGACAATAAACCTGATTTGCAATGGGGGTTGAATAATTTTGATTGCAGCCGTACATATTCTCTCGCCAAGTGTCTGTGTCTGTGTAGCTGAAATGTTAGGGACTGTTGGTGAAGTACAGCAAAAAGACAAGTGTGAAAATTTCGACATTACCAACCACCTGATTTCAGCAGGCTCTTGCTGCACAGGTGCATTTAAATGCAATTCACTCCAATCAGCTACACAGACTAGCTGTGATTAGCTGATTTTCAGATGGAAAGAATTAGTGCATATCATTAGAAGAATAGGTCCAAAAATAGCTGTACAACAAAAAGCAGCTTCAACACACTCTCGTTGGGCATATTTACTCTCATATTTGTAATGAACTTTTTAATTATGATTATTAATAATTGGTACTGATAGAAAAATAGAAAAAGTTTGGAACACTCACTGTTCATGAAGTTTTGCGATTTAAAAATAAATAAATAAATAAATAAATTTAGGAAGAAGGCCCATCAGCGTCCACCTCAGGCACTTGAAAGACTTTAAACTGCCCTCTAAGGTGCTCAGGAACTTTTACACCTGCACCACTGAGAGCATTCTGATGGGAAACATTACAGCCTGGTTTGGGAACAGCACCATGCAGGACAGACGAGCTCTCCAGAGGGTGGTGCGAACAGCTGAGCGCATCATCTGCACTGAGCTCCCTCACCTGCAGTCTACAACAAAACAGTGCTGGATCAAGGCCAGGAAGATAATGAAGGACCTCAGCCAACCCAACAATGGACTGTTCTCTCTGTCAGAGTCAGGGAAACGTTTCTGTTCCCTGAAGGCCAACACAGAGAGAACGAGGAGGAGCTTTTTCCCCACAGGCGATTCGGGCCCTCAACCAGGGGAACACCAAGGACTAGAACTGAACTGGACTCACACATACAACATCCACTACTGTTATTACATTTTTACATCTTTACACTCACTCACATCATATTTTGCAATACCCTACAATTCGCACACCCTATTTGCACATGTACAGTTTTTCTTCTCCATTTAGTAATTTTTTTTGTATTATATTCTAAATTGTTAAATTTTTCTATTCATATATTCTAGTTTTATTCTCATATTATATTCTCTCTTTTTCATCCTCTTTTTAATTATATATTTTATTTAATTTTTTATTCTCTTTATATATCGGTGCGGTCGTAAAAAAGCATCATACTACAGGTGCATCTCAACAAATTAGAATATGGTGACATGCCAATCAGCTAATCAACTCAAAACACCTGCAAAGGTTTCCTGAGCCTTCAAAATGGTCTCTCAGTTTGGTTCACTAGGTAAGCCACAAACATTCATTGCCAAAGAAGCTGGCTGTTCACAGAGTGCTGTATCCAAGCATGTTAACAGAAAGTTGAGTGGAAGGAAAAAGTGTGGAAGAAAAAGATGCACAACCAACCGAGAGAACCGCAGACTTATGAGGATTGTCAAGCAAAATCGATTCAAGGATTTGAGTGAACTTCACAAGGAATGGACTGAGGCTGGGGTCAAGGCATCAAGAGCCACCACACACAGACGTGTCAAGGAATTTGGCTACAGTTGTCGTATTCTTCTTGTTAAGCCACTCCTGAACCACAGACAACGTCAGAGGCGTCTTACCTGGGCTAAGGAGAAGAAGAACTGGACTGTTGCCCAGTGGTCCAAAGTCCTCTTTTCAGATGAGAGCAAGTTTTGTATTTCATTTGGAAACCAAGGTCCTAGAGTCTGGAGGAAGGGTGGAGAAGCTCATAGCCCAAGTTGCTTGAAGTCCAGTGTTAAGTTTCCACAGTCTGTGATGATTTGGGGTGCAATGTCATCTGCTGGTGTTGGTCCATTATGTTTTTTGAAAACCAAAGTCACTGCACCCGTTTACCAAGAAATTTTGGAGCACTTCATGCTTCCTTCTGCTGACCAGCATTTTGAAGATGCTGATTTCATGCTGAAGGCCACGGTCAAAGAAACCTGGGCTTCCATACCACCTCAGCAGTGCCACAAACTGATCACCTCCATGCCACGCCGAATTGAGGCAGTAATTAAAGCAAAAGGAGCCTCTACCAAGTATTGAGTACATGTACAGTAAATGAACATACTTTCCAGAAGGCCAACAATTCACTAAAAATGTTTTTTTTATTGGTCTTATGAAATATTCTAATTTGTTGAGATAGTGAATTGGTGGGTTTTTGTTAAATGTGAGCCAAAATCATCACAATTAAAAGAACCAAAGACTTAAACTACTTCAGTCTGTGTGCAGTGAATTTATTTAATACACGAGTTTCACAATTTGAGTTGAATTACTGAAATAAATGAACTTTTCCACGACATTCTAATTTATTGAGATGCACCTGTATGTATGGTTATGTATGTGACAAATAAAATTGTATTTTTTATTTTTTTTGCAACAGCCACAATGCGTTATGTTTGTGAAAAATATACAGTCAAACCTCAAAAATGGAGCGTGACCACATTTAATAAGAAAGCATTTGAGCTAAACTTCAGTTCAAAACAGAGCCTGGGCTCAGAAAGCAGTGACATCTCAATGATATAACAGGAGCAGGGGAATAATGAGACAGACTGTTACACCCATCTGACCAATGTCTCTGGCTTCTCTGCTAAAAACAGGAAAATCCTTTGAATATCCCACTGTGCCTTCAGTCATCTCTCAGGGAGTTTTTCCTTGCCACCGTCGCCACTTGCTTGCTCATTGGGGATAAATTTATCAATTTAAAATTTAGATCCAAAATTTATGTATCTCTGTAAAGCTGCTTTGTGACGATGTCTATTGTACAAATAAAACTGAATTGAATTGAGCCATGAGGCCAGTGATTCATTATCACAGTCCATTTATGATAATTAGCTACGAAGAGATTACGTACAGTATGTGTTCATTTTTCCCCCCGACTCATGCTGCCCTGCACAGGTCACCGCAGACGCTTTTGAAAATTTCGGCCATGTGGACACGAGACATTTTTCAACATATATATTGAAAATGTACTTTAAACAAAACAAACACAACAACAACAAAATCTGTTGACCCACCCCTTACTCGCTTAACCCTAAAAAGGTGGACATTCACATTTTCCTGTCTTTTTTTTTTTAGGCTAACAGTTCTGGAGAATTAACTCAATGTAGCACAAGCCTACCTTGTGAAACGATAGGCTATTTTTATCCTGATACATTTCATAATAAATATTAAAATAAAATAAATTAATTAAAGGACAGAATAGTATTTGATCTCTAAACCACTTTATTGACAAGAAGCATTAAGATAAATGTATAGCAATAAACCAGTAAGGAAAAAAGTTGTAATATATTATATTACTCATACACATAATATATAATGATATACTGTATATATATATATATATATATATATATATATATATATATATATATATATATATATATATATATATATATATATATATATATATATATATATATATATACTGTATAAAATGATGAAAGAACAAACTAATTCTGCAATCCAGGTAACTTAAACCACCTGTAATTAAAAATAAAAGCATTCCAATAACGGAAAGTTATTCAATTTAACGTTGTTATTCTTTGTGGATTGTAGATGTTGGATATATGTCTTCACCCTCATAGACATTGTTCACTTTCCTTCCGGTGGAAAATAGTTTCTGCGGTTTCATAATCAGGTTTGTCATGAGTCTTGAAGTCTTCTGGGATAATCTTATATCAGTTTTTGGGATCTGTAAAATGATTGTGTCAAAATACAAACAGGTTTTGAGGTTATTTACATATCAAAATGTATTCAATTCAGCAAGAATAAAACAAGTAAGGAATAAAAATACTCATCATGCCATTACAGGAATGTAATCAACAAGCGCAACAGCACATCCCGAAGTGTTTTTATTCTAGTTATTATAGTTATACTGCACTTCCTAAGCAGGTTCTAATCAGTGGCACCCAATCACAAACACCTGATTCTAATTTTCTAATTAGAGGATCAAATAAAGAGGATCAAATGCTTGCTTGTCATAAATATGTTAAAAAAAATCTCAATCCCATGGGATGTTTCCTCACCCATTCTTTGAAATTGTTTTAAGGCATCTACAATTAAGGTTGGGCTGATTCTGATTCTGTAAGGATTTTGGTTTTTTTTCAGCTTCTGTGATCCATAAATTAAGATTGACATTCTCCTTGCAAAAGACTCCGCCGACAAAGACGAAAACGCTCCCAGGCTGCACAATGTCGCTGCTCCCCTGTGGACGTTTTTTCCCCCACTTGGGAACCCTGCCGCGATGCTGCACGGCTCGCTCCTCTCTACTAGAATATTTCTGTAGACTTCTGAATTCATCCTGCTGTTACTGTCATGAGTTACATCATCAAAAAAGATTAGTGAGCCTGTTCCAGAAGCAGCCATGCAAGCCCAAGCCATGACACTACCTCCACCATACGTGATCAATGAGCTCTGGTGTTGTGTGACATATTGCTTGTCTCTATACGTGTTTCCCTGTTGCTCCTCCTACTGTCCACTTTGCAGGATCATGAGTGCCACCTGATCTGTGTTGCAGCTCGTTAAGAAGGTGACTGGAGGAGTACAAAAGAATTTTGTGTTCTCCCCACAAGAGAGAGTCTAAATGCTCTTCCCTAGTGAGACGGTCATCCGCTGGTCCCAGTGTTATGCTATTTTGTGTGCTTGGGTTAAGGTGACTCTAGATGTTCTGTGTTTATTCTGCTGGCCTCAGTGTGTGTCACAGGTTAGTAGTGTAGACATTGAGTGTGTGAGTAGGGATTTACCCTTGAATCAGTGGAATGTGTTCCTTAAATGTCAGGACTATCCTATATTGTAAATAGTGTACATAACTGTATATAGTGCCGGGCTATGCGCCCTGGTTTTGTTTTCTCTCTTGTTGTTTATTGTACAAGTTATTTCTAGAGATTTGAGGGTGGGATTATATGTAGGGAGAGGGACGCCATTTTATTTGAGGTTCCTTGTTTGATCCTGTTTTTGACCAGAGAGAGAGTGAGGGAAGTATCTGTGTCTTTATTTCCTCTTTTGTTTTGATGTTAGGTAAGGTGTAATTGAAATGTATTGAAAACCCTTTGGAAAGACTCTTTTGTTTGTTGTTTTGGCCTGAAGTCTTGTTTGTTTCTATTCCCACCAATTATAAAATAAAACTTGTTACATTTTCTTTAAATCTGGTGTTGCTGTGCTTTATGCCTGCCCTGGGACGTGGAGATGGGAACTCTCTCTCTCTCTCTCTCTCTCACTCTTTATAAAGGGCTGGTATGATTTTCTGGCTGAAATGAGGACACGAGGGAACTTCGTAACCGGGATTGATTACTTTCAACATATGTTTAAAACCTGTATTCTCGACAACAGAATATGGTCGCATATCCACTGCTATAAAAACACCTATGGCATTTGTTATAGCTTTGTTAGTGAGAGACTGATTAAATGCCATGGTGGTCTGGGTTTGCATTCCACTCAGTTTTTTCCTTGCACCAGTGATGTTCACATTTGGGTGATGTCGTCTCAAATGAGTAAGCAAGTTCGATGTACAGCCAGCGACATACCTGACTGCAGTTGAACAATGCCAGCAAATAACTTTTGTCCGATCCAACTGCCTTTCTCTGTCGTCATTTTAGTTAAATGAGAAACCATAATGTTCCCAAAGAGGAAACTTTAATGATAGCGGAGGATCGATCTTCAAATTCTGGTTTAACTTTGTTCGTCATAACTACTTGTGCATACTTAGTTCGGTAGCTGAACCAACAATATCTGGTCCTTAAAGTTGCCAGGGGGGAAACTCAGAGTTTTCAAATAATTGAAATGTCAACTCCAACTGGAGGACACAATATAGTGTGATACAATAACAAAACAGAGTTTCAAATTAAGTGCCGCACACACAGAATTTCCGCTCATGCAGTGGTTAAAACAACGCTGCATTCGTTTGGTACACATGCGTGCCAAATCGAAAGACCTAAACCAAACATTTTCGGTACAAATACATGTACCATTACACCCATAGTAAGTAACATCCTCTGCGGGGCTCTCTTAGTGATAGATCTGATGTTACTGTCCCACTTCCACTTGGGCGGGGAGCCTGGGCATTTTCAGGATCAATTCCACGTGATGGAGGTGGGGACGTTGGTCCGGATCCCTGATGCACCGCAGGCACCCTGATCGAGCTGGGACATATACCGCTGAGTGGTCAAGGGGGTACATACCACGCATTGGTGGATTCGGGCTGTAAATCTCAATTCACCAATGCCTGGTTGAACCTGAGGCACTGGGGAATGAATTTATGGTGAGGGTGAGGCGTGTGCATGTGCACGAATGTGTACACACAAATATCTGCTGGTACCAATCACCATCATCATCCTTTCCACTCACCTTCTCCGGCTCCGCCCTCCATTGGCATGGTCCGAACAGGCCCGTCCCAACAGATAGTAACAGAGGACTGAAGATCACCCATTTGATGGCACTCCTACTCAATCATGCTGTCCTTAGTCTCTTGCACTGAGAGCTTGTGCCTACGGATGGTAAACACTGGTGTGAATCGATTGAAAAGCTTGCATAGTGTCCATGACATGAAGGCCATTCCCTGATCAGTCAGGATCTCATTTGGGATCCCGACTCTGGAGATAACACGGAAGAGTGCCTCTGCAACATCACAGCATGCAGCTCTCAGTGCAAGAGGCTAAGGACAGCATGACTAGTCCACTAGAACTAACACAAAGCAATGCCCTCGTGCAGTCCGATCTAATGGCCCATGAGTCCGTTAAGTGTTTTTTCCTGCCCCATCAGATTATGGTGCCATCGGATTATGGTGTGCAGCCTGGAATAACATTTTCTGATGGCTCCTTAGGACCAGCAAATGGGTTGTTTCCTCTTGGGTCTAAGAGTCCTGTATCACTCAGTATAACCTATCGTTAATAACTGAAAAATAAGGGTGGGGTAGTGCAACATTAGGCTAGATTTGCTGAACATCGATTACTCTCACTTGGTCAAAGGCATGCCTCAGGGTCTTGTCGTATGACTGCTCCCCGAAAGTAATCCTCACCAAGAGGGCCCTCCATTCACAAACCGGCACTTGATCACGCCCCCACTTCCACAAACACCATACCCACAGTGCAGCATATTGGTGGCAGCATCATGATTTTATGTCTGCTTTTCTTCAGCCAGAACTTGGCCATTTATCAAGGTGGAGGGAATCATAAATAGCTATAAACACGAGTCAATTTTACTGCAAAACCTGCAGGTGTCAACAATGACCCAAAACATAAATCCAAATCAACAAAGGAATGGATTAACCAAAAAAAAAGATAAATGTTTTTGAATGACTTAGCCAGAGCCCAGACCTGAATCTGACTAAAAATCTGTGGGGTGACCTGAAGCAGGCTGTGCACAGGGACGGCCCTTACAATATGATGGATCTTGAATGTTTTTGGAAGAAAGAGTGGGATGATGTGCCATGCTGATAGACTCTTACTTAAAAAGACTGAGTGGTGTAATAAAATCAAATTGTGCTTCAACAAAGTATTAGTAATAATAAAGTATTAGTATATATATAAAAATGTCATGCCGTCTGTGAGGAACCTGAAGCCTGGGTGTCATTGGACCTTCCAACAGGACAAAGGATTGGTTGCAGAAGAAGTCCTGGAAGATTCTACAGGGCCTTCACAGTCACCTGACTTGAACCCCATAGAAAATCTCTGGTGGGATTTGAAGAAGGTGGTTGCAGCACGCAAACCCAAGAATATTACTGAACAGGAAGCCATTGCTCATGAGGAATGGGCTAAGTTTCCTCAGGAACGCTGCCAGAAGCTGGTGTCTGGCTATGCATCTCGTATATAGCAGGTCATAACAGCAAAAGGGTGCTCTACTAAGTATTAAAGATGCTTGCCATGAAGAGGTTGAACAATTTTGAGCCTGGAGAAGTCATTATGAGTTGCATTTTCAGTTGAATTTGGGGAAACCACTTGAAGCGTTCGTTGTGTTGCACTATTTAAATTGTATTTGTTTGATTTGTTCATTGCAAACAGCTGAAAGTCTGTACATTTTGACAATAAACCTGATTTGCAATGGGGGTTGAATAATTCTGATTGCAGTTTGATAAGTTTAATGTGAACACTCTGTTTAACATGAATCTTTTCCCTCCCTGTCCCCTTGTTAATACTTTCTCCTTTCTTTCCTCTCTGTGAACACCTCCTCCCCTTCTGTTTTCTGTGTTGGCACCTCTTCTCTTTGTTTCTCTGTTGACTCAGGTACAGACAGATGAAGCCCCTCACCATTTGTGTATTCCTCTGTCTCCCCGAATACCATAAAAGCACAATATATACTCTGCCTTTTCTTTAAATACAGAGAGATCTTGCCATTTGAACTTTGTGTGTCTGTGTGTCATTTGGCAAACTCTCCCAAGCGCTTGGTGCAGGAAGCGTGCAGCGGGGCGAGGGCACCGTCTTTCCTGTGTACTCTCACTTTCTCTCTTCTTAAGAATTGTAACCCAGAGATTCAATATTTTTAAAACCGTTTTAAAGCGGTTTTTCCTGGGGCTTGATCCAGGATATTGATTCAAAACCTAACACAGCTGTATATCAAAAACCACAAAAACAGGAAACCATATGTGGGAGAAAAAAAATTAAAAGAATAGAAACAAGAACACTGTTTAAATAAATGAAATATAAAAAAACAAATCATAAAAAGGTTACAGTATATGGGATAGAAATTAAAAGAAGAGAAAAAAATACAGAGAAAACCAATATAACGGGGAGAAAAATTATAGGAAGTGAATCCAGAAGAATACACTTACCAGTCAACAGCGAAGTGATAAGAATGTTGGCTATGGAGAGAAAAAGAGAAGGAATTTCAGCAAACCAGTGAATAAAAAAATCTTAAAGTAAACTAAAGTAAATTGACACTCCACACTTTGTATATGTATGTACATATTTTTGTGAATGTAATTGGTGCACTGGTAAATATTGGAAGCTTTCAGGAAAATATACAAGAATTACTGAATAAAAAATCTGGCAATGGAACAACTATGTATACAACTATAAATATGCCCTATAATGTAAGTAATAAAAAGAATAAACTTGTTTCACAAATGTTCCACAACAAAAAAAATAGTATAAAAGGTAAATAAAAGGTATGATGTATCATTTATTAAAAGAAAATAATAATTATTGGCAAAGCCAAGCGGCGCCCTCAGCCGGGAGGGAATGGGAAGGCCAACGATCTCAGTGGGGCGGGATGGGAGGGCAGCGAAGAGCCTCCAGCGTGGAGTTCAAACCCTATCCCTAATCCAGTCTATCCCACTGTCCCTCCTGTAGGTGAACAGGCTCTAAAGGGTATCCCCGCCTCACCCTGAAGAGCCAAAACCCACTCTCCTCACAGCACTGAAGTTCTGCTGCATCCTTGAGTGGCTGGAGCATTCGGTCACGAAGGAGGGTCCATAGAGGCGGATGCAGATGCAGTTGCAGAACTTCTTTATTAAGGACAGACACAGGGAAACAGGCTCAGGGAAACAGGCACGAGTAAACAGGCTCAGGGAAACAGGTTCAGGGGTGCAGGCTCAAGGAAATAAACATGAAGAAAACACACTAGGAACCAGCATATTCAGAAACTTAGTAAAACTAGAAAAATAAACCCTAAGGAAAAAAAAGTACTAAATAATCAGAACACTGCGCAAAAACAGAAGCCACAACAATTACAAATGAACCAACCACAACCATAACCTAACCTGACTTAATGCTCCAGCAACTGAGGAAAAACACAAGGAACTTAAATAGAGCACTAATCAATCAGGGAAATGAAAAACACAGGAGTATGATTAACCAGGAAATGGGGAAACAACAGAAGAAGTTCTGCACAGGGGACAGGGGTGCCCTCTAGTGGTCAATGAAGGAATAACCCTTGGGTGCCATGACATGTTTTGGGGTTTTTCTTCACAGTTCTCACAATGTTTCTATCATCAGCTGTTGTTGTTTTCCTTGGCTGACTTGATCCATGTCTGGTTTTTAGTACACCAGTGGTTTGTGTCTTTTTCAGGACATTCCAAATTGTTGTATTGGCTAAGCCCATACAGCAATGCCTCTGATTGATTTTCCCTCTTTTCTCTGCTTGCTGCGCAAAATGGCTTACTTTTCTCCCATAGACCGCTCTCTGATCTTCATGTTGGCTTATCCTTTTTAATAACAAATGCAGTCTTCACATGTGAAACTGAAGGCTAAAACCAAGAGTAGATGTTCAGTGCTATTTATTCTTTAAACAATCAATCTAACAGGACACACCTGGGTAGCAAGAAACACCTGTCAGTCACACAGGTTCCAGAAGTTTTGCATGCCTACAAATTGTGTGGTCTGATACTGTTATAACCACAGGGACGAGGGGACCCAGAACCAGAACACAGACGTTCAATGTTAAACAGGTTTTATTTGAGGGAAAGGTGGATTGGAGAGTTTGGAAATGAAGGGTGGCTGGGGGATGAATCTGTTGAGGCCAGGATTCAAACTTGGGTTGGTGGTGTGGGAGGCGGATGAACAGTCGATGTGCCACAGGGAGGGTGAGGTGAGGCAGAGTGTGAGCAGGCTTGAGTGGTAGGCGAGGCCAGGGCTTGCACTCGGGTCGGCAGCGTGAAAGTCGAGAATGACAAAAGTCAGTGACGGAGAAAACACTGAACACAGAGTGCAAAACATAACGCAAGAAGGCCTGTTGTGTTACTGCACTGAAAACTGGAACGATCCGGCGAGGAGTAGCTGGAGAACCGGGGCATTTATGTGCTGGATGTTGATGAGGAGATAAGGAGCAAGTGTGTCTGCCAAAGTAATCAGGAAGCACGTAAAGTGGAGCACCAAGCCCAGGAACACACATATACAGGAGGTTAAGGAGAGAAACACAGGAAACACTAGGAAACAGAAACAGAAAACCACAAGGGAATGGGGAAACACATAGCTGTCTTGGCCTGGACCATGACAGATACAAAATGCAATTCTGTGTCATGTCATAAATACCAGGAAATAAAAACTGATATGTCTTTCAGCAAAAAAAAAACAAACAACAACAACAAAAAAAAAAAACACTACAACAAAAACAAATGAACTGGACTTGCTGTTCCAACAGTTTTGGAGAGGACTGTAAGTAATAGTTTGAAGAATTTTTTTTTTGAATTTCCACCTTGTTTAAGGTTTCTTTCCATTAATAAAATAAACCACCAACACAGGACAGATATCTGAAATTCTCAATCTACATACAAAAATATCTGTATCATATTCTGCATATTATGTGTCCATTCATGCATCCATTATATCCGCTTTTCCTTTTCCAACTTAACAAACTGTAACATGCATGAAAATGATTAAATTATTCACATTTGTATATCTATTGGACTACGTTTATGCTTTTTTTTTTGGTAATTTTATTTTATTTTTTTTACAGTAGTATATCTTATACATATATATACATACATTATATCAATATGTGGAATAAATTATTGATGACAATTTTACAACCTTATGAAAAAAAAAAACTAGCCAAAGCATGTCATTTTTCCTACCTCAAGACGTTTGGGATCAGCTTCCTGTTGATGCTGACCACACCACCTTATACAATGTTCCATGAATTAATGCTGCAATGCTCCATTGTACTCAGAATCCGGAGTTGTGATCTAAAAGGACTCCAGCGCTCTGGCTCAGAAAAACATGTATGTATGCCCTGTATGTATGAGCAGTGTATGCCTAATCTCTGAATTTGAAAAACATACTAATAGTAAATATTTCTAAACAATTAACAAGAATGACATAATATAGATCAATTGTCTTGTTCATCTTTCATCATAAAAATTATGTTACAATGGTCTTATTACATTAGTGAATTCTGGTTTGAATGAGCAGAATTACATTACAAATCTAAACTAAAGCTGTTGAAATGTTGAAAAGCTACATATAAAGTAAAATCAAATTCTATGAAGTAAAAAATGATGCAAAGAAAATTCTGATGCAATTCCGATGAAAAGAGATGCAAAGAGAATTCCCAACTTGGAATTCCAAGTTGGATGACCATTCCATTGCACTTATCCGAGGTCGGGGTTTTTCCAAGTACAATGGATTGCAACATAAATCATGTTATATCTATCAGGAACTTCCACTGTAAGGGCTCAGTAACAAATTTTGACTTGAGCTTATTAGGTCAGAGAATAAATGCTGCTGTTAAACTATAATATCACTTTAAATGATGTCCCAATGTACCTGAATTCGCCTTTGCATTATTGTTAATACAGAACTTACAAGGAAACAGCCAGGCTTTTCATCCCAGGGAGTATTGTTGACTATGTATGATGGGGGAAGATCAGTGATGAAATCATTGGCTAGATGTGACCATGGTCTTTGGATGTAGGTAACGGGAGGTGCTTGCCTGCCGGCAAGGTGCCAGGTACTTTGGCTTGGGGACAGACTGAGCAGGATGAAACAAATCTATGAATGTCCTGAAGCATATTTGACCATCAGTATTTTCCTTGTGGTAGTTGATGCGTTCTGTAAGTGCTGGGGTGTTCCATGGTGGGGGAGGTATGGGCCCAAGTGATTTGTCTTGAAGAGGAGAGGGCACAAACTTTTACCCCACTGGGCACTGTTTGGGGACTTTCGCCTCCGGAGCATTCTCGTTCTCCCTGTCAATGTCCCTGGTCAGAACTCCTACAATGCGTGACTCAGGTAGGATGCATTCTTCCAAGTGTTCATGAGGGGGAGCTGGGTGTAGGTGGGAAACAGTGTCCGCTTTGATGTTTTTGGACCCGGGATGATATGAGAGGGTAAATTCAAAGTGGGTAAGGAACAGGACCCAGCGTGCCTGACGGGAGTTCAGTCTCTTGGCAGACTTGATGTATTCGAGATTCTTATGATCTATGTAAATTGTGAACAGATGAAGGGCACCCTCCAAACAATGATGCCATTTTTCCAGAGCTTGTTTAACAGTGAGGAGCTCTCTGTTGCAGATGTCATAGTTTCACTTGGCGGGGTTCAGCTTCCTCAAAAAGAAGGCCACTGGATGGAGCTTGGGCCTGATACCCATTTTTCAGGCTTCTCCCTCCACAATGAATGGTTTGGAGGGATTGTGGTGTTTTAGTATAGGTTCTTGGTCTGCTGATGGGTTCCACTGCAACTGTTTGGTTCCTTTTTTTCAGTAGGCCGGTTAGTGGAGATGCTATGATGCTAAATTCTCGGATGAATCATCAATAAAAGTTGGCAAAACCCAGGAAATGTTGGAACTCCTTGATTGTGGTGGGAACTGACCAGTTTGTGACCACTGAGACCTTATCCTGGTCCATGAGCACCCCCTCAGGCCCAATGATGTATCCCAGGAAAGCCACCTTGTCCACATGAAACTCACACAATTTTTCTTTCACATAGAGCTGATGTTCGAGGAGCCTAGATAGTACCCACGTGACATGCTGGATGTGTGTAGGTTTGTCGTTATATCAGGTTGTCATTCATATACGCTATTTTCCCACCATATCCCATAAGACTTCATTTATAAGGCACCGAAAGACTGCTGGCGCTGAAGATAGCCCATATGGCATTATGCAATATTCAAAGTGGCTAGAGGTGGTGCTGAAGGCCATCACTCGTCCCCTTCATGGATATGCACCAGTTTGTAGGCACTTTGCAGTTGGAGTTTGGTGAAGATTTTGGCCTCTCATAATTGTACAAGAGCTGCAGTGACCAGGGGCAGGGGATAATGGTACTTGACTGCGAGTTAATTCAAACCACAATGGTTGATGTATGGCCGTAGGCCACCCCCATTTTTCTCAACGAAGAAGCAGTTTGCTGATGCTGGTGAGGTAGAGGGGCAAATGTACCCCTGTTTGAGGACCTCCTCGATGTATTCCTCATTGTCCTGTGTTTCTTTGGCAAATAAGGGGTAAATCCGGATGCGAAGGGGTGTGGCTCCACTTGCCTTGGTCTTGCTGAATACCTAATGGAACTCTTGATATGGACATGTCAATCAGGGAGTTGAGGGTTGCCTGATCATCCTTTCTTGACCAGCAAAGTAAAGTGAACATTAGAGCATGAAACCTTTACAACCAGCTGGGTCACCAGCGTACTTTTCTGGATGGGTGATGAGACAGATAGAGAGGTTGCCACTGGTAGAGTGAGAATAATTGGAGCTGTGGCTCGGAGCTGTGCTATCTGAACAGTGAGCATGGCTATCTGCTGCTGTTGTTCTCCAACGAGGCGGCCTTGTGCCGCTAACACGTGGTGCCAGTTGCTGTTATCTGCTGTATCCATGGATTGCCAAAGTATTCTGTCACAGTGGCAGATACAGATGAAGGTGCAGATATAGTGAGCTTTATTGAAAGTTGCAAACATGACTAATATGTAATGCAGAAGTGGTGTCAAAATCCAGGCAAGGGTCAGGCGATGAACAAACAACATGAACCAGGGCAGGCAAGAGCAAAATGAGAGAAGCAGAAATGAGATCAAAAACCAGAGAGACAATCACTAAACAAATGGCTTGGTATAGACTGGTATGTAAACACAGAGCATATACTTTACAATAAGTAGAGTGACTGAGAGTCTTTATATACTGTGGCTGTGTGATTGAGTCCAGGTGCTTGTAATCAGTAATTAGATGAGTTAGAATTGGCAGCTACATTTGTAGGCCGTGTTGTTCTCAGGGAACTGTAGTTTCCACAGATTCCTTCGTTGACATGACAACCTGCTGGTGAAAAGAATTTCCTCTGAACTAATTCTAACAAAGGTTAAAGGTTACTCTCTGAATACATTAGTCTGTAAGTTCCTCTTAAGTCCTGGCGGTTTTTGTTGATATCAGCAATTCCTCAAACAGTAAGTGAAAAATAGGGGTTGACCGATATAATTCGTGTGCACCATATTCAGTTGTCCACGATTAAAGTAATATCGTAATTAATGTAATAATATGTATATATAATATATATGCAGTAATATAATATACCTTTTCTGGTCTTTTTGGATGATAAGCTACAACTGCTAACTAAGCATGTAATGGTAAAAAATAAACACCTTTTGTCATGAAGGCTTGTATTATTAT
Source organism: Cranoglanis bouderius (assembly GCA_023630585.1). NCBI lineage: Eukaryota > Metazoa > Chordata > Actinopteri > Siluriformes > Cranoglanididae > Cranoglanis > Cranoglanis bouderius. The sequence goes on from CM042554.1 coordinate 18,693,834, forward strand.
TATTATTTTTTACAAAGAGACAGACAAGCAAAACGCGACAGATGGAAATCCTTATTATTCAAATAATATCCTATACTTTGACTTAAGAAAGTAAAACAACCTGTTACTGGCTAAAATAACTACACGAATATTATAAGTAACTATGTTTTGTAGATAAAATACATGGAATTACACATACTATTTTTGTCTTTAATTAACGACTATTGGTCAGATTTGTTCATTAAATTAATTATAAATGTTATCTATAATCTGCTACTGGATTAAAGCAGCACTAATTATTTATGTAACTGAAAAATTAAATTATACATTTAGTTTTTAACTAAAATGTATTTTCTTTTTTTTTTTTATTGTGCTAGATGGCTGGCACAGACAGCAAGACACAAGGTGAAGCTTGACTAAAACTTATTTATTTTTATTTGCATAAATTTCTTAAGTGAATTTTCTGAAGTTCTTCAGAGAATATTACATAAATATTATGCACAATAAATTTTAGTGTAGTTTCATCAATTTTCTGTATCACATAGTGTCGTTTATATATAAATATTGATGAACAAATCGAAAGAAATGCTGCATTTTCTTAAGGAAAGACACTACAGGTAGAAATGACTCTATAGAGTGTATAACACTTAAAAAAAAAATATATATATATATATATATATATATATATATATATATATATATATATATATATATATATATATATATATATATATATATAGGGGACTGGCACCCCTTCCAGGCTTCCAGGGTGTCCCCTGCCCATGCCACATGCTCCCTGGGATAGGCTGGATATAAATCACATCAAACTAACACTAACAAAAGATATTTTTCTGTATCCAAAATGTAAAAAATTAAATTAAATGGTCCTTCCTATTCATAAGGATATTGCAGAGGAATTTCCCCAAAATGTTGATAATTATTAGTATTATGTTAGTTTTAATACTGAACAATGACATTAAACAAACTGTCCCGTAAAAGTCTTTCACTGGAGAGAGTATTTACAGTAAAATAAACAATTCAAACATTATCCAAAGACTAGATTTTAGGTTTTGTTTAAGGTTGCAAATTTATACATATTTCATTTAATTAAGCCTCTGAAAAATAGTTCTAAGGATATCAGCAATCAACAGGCAAATATTAATTGTGATATTTTTTTATTTTAAAACAATTCCCCATTCACCTAATGCATATGTTTTGTTAAGGTGAGACACTATAGGTCAGGCGTATCCAGACCTATCCAGAAAGGTCTGGTGCGGGTGCAGGTTCTCGTTCCAGCCAAGCAGAAGCCACACCTCATAGTCTACTGAAAAGCAACGGATAACTAACTGATTACACATGCGGACTCAGATGTGGCTTCTGTTTGGTTGGAATGAAAACCTGCACCCGCACTGGCCCTTTGCAGATAAGGTTGGACACCCTTGATCCTTATCTGAAAACCTTAACAAAACATGTGGTTCACACATATACGGTTTGAAAAATGAATATAATAATACATTTGAAAACAATCCAAAATATAAATCATTGAAAAACATGCTGAATTTACCAAGCATTAAAGTGAGCATCCTTGTCCTTGAGGCTTTGTTCGGTTTGGTGTTGATTACAGTGCTCACTGCTACGGTCTTCTCACAGTGATGTCCATGAGGTCATCATGTCTGTTTTATATTATGACTCCGAAGAGGTGGAGTTTCTCTTTTGATCGTTGCCTGTTTGTCAAAGGCACAAATCCTAAAACTAAAAGTGAAACCAAAACTAGATGGTTAAAATGTACAGTAAACAGCACTTCTAGACTATCACAAGCACTTCTCTAGTCTACATCACTTACAGCATCCCTTATGATAGTGTACTTGTGAGTGTAGAGTTATAAAATTAAAACCAATGACCTCATGCTATGACTTTACTGCATGTAGCAGACCCCGCCCAAAACTTTACTGATGATTTTTAAGAGGGTTTATTGTATACCACACGTTCCTTGAAATGTCCCTTTCTCTCAAAATAAATAAATAAACAAATTAATCAGTGATTAATTAATCATTTTAAAAATCACCGTAAGAGCTGAATGGTAAAACATAACACAAAATGTGTATTAAACACTTTTCTATTAAATATAAGGCTCGGTGACATTAACATATCCTTAACATACACAATATATCCATTTTACCAACCAGTAAACTTAACTAATCAGACCTTCTGCCGTCCCGGTGGGTGCTTAACACATTTAAAAACACCCTTTATCCTTAGCAGAGCTCTACCGAAGATCTGGTATGGCGTTGGGTTTTCCTTTCATTTATACTATTGCCAAGGCATTTCAAAATATACAGAAATATACCAAAAGCTACATAAAACACTTATTGATTAGTTATAGGATTAATCACGTTATTAAGTCTGTTACACTCCCACCAAGTGTTTCTCCATCATGAATAATTTCCACTTCATAATTTTAGTGTATGTATGTGTAATGGTAACCTAAGAATCTGTTTAGGCTGTATCAGTAATAGACAGTGATGTGTATCCATACGTGACATGTATACGACAGTGTATATGTGGGAAGACACAGCTCCGTCATGTACAGCAGGGTGCCTCATGTTGTTCAGGCTGTTCAGTAGTTAGCAATAAAAGTACTGGAATGAAGCAGTTCACATGCCGCCTCATCCTTAAGAGCCAATTCTAACAATACAGTATGTAAAGGAAAGTCCCCTAGAACATTCGTTCGTTCAGCTTCTAATAACAAGATCAATTCTGGGCTGGTCTTTCTACCACTGAGACTTTGTTTATCCGTCCTCCCTTCTTGTTCACCAAGTGCTATTGTGACCATTCTTACCAGTCCATCTGGGCTCGTTACAGTATATATAATCCTTCCTAGTCTCCATTCACTTCTTGGCAATGTCTCATCTGTATCCATCACTACAACACCAACACAATAATTCCTTTTATGCCAGCATTGTCTAGCACCAATGTTGTTGGCCTGATGAGAGTGAGAACGTAGCATTAAGAACACTCCTTACAGTTTTGATTTGGTGCTCCCATATACCACCTGCATGACTGGAATGAGGGGGGCATTCATGATAAAATCACAACGTTTAGAGGCCAGAAAAGTAGTGAGCTACAAGAATTTCTGAATGCTCAGTTCATTCTTTGCACCTACAAAATTGGTATCTTCCATCTGACTTGCCGTACTGAGCCTCGAATTGCAAAAAGCATCGTAGACTGTTAATGAATGCATCTTTTGACATATTTTACTACATTTCTACATGAATGCCTCTTAAGCAAAGGTAGATTTTCTCAGCCTTCTACAAGTTACACAGTGGTGATTGTAAGATGTGACCGCTCTGTTTATTCCAGGTATCCAATAACCACATGATCTGATCTCGTTGATTCCTTGTTTTTTGTTAATTTTCATGACAGCGTGCAATTATTAACTGTGTTATATGATGCTCTTTGGTAATAATCATTGGATGCTTAAATGAGTGAGGACATGACGAGTGATGTCGTCTTCTTCCCACCTTGACCATACCATCTGTGTCTATGAAGGCATCAAGATGATATAGTATAGAAAAGAATCCCCCCCTTTAAAATAATCACCTTTTGTTGCTTTTCAGCCTGAAATGAAGCTGGACACAGTTTTTGTTTTATCCAGCTGTATTTACTCAGTGCAACTTATAACATCCAAGTGAAAGATCTAACACCAACATGTCAGAAATTTTATTATTTCTTTTTAATTAAAAAACAGAATCACTGAGTTGGAAAAAAGGATCATCCCCTTGTGTCGGTATTTTGTTGAACCACCTTTTGCTTTAATTACAGCCTTTAATCTGTTGGGATATGTCTCTACTAACTTTGCACATCTAGACTTTGCAATATTTGCCCACTCTTCTTTGCAGAACTGCTCAAGTTCAGTTAAATTTGATGATGACCGTTTGTGGACTGCAGTCTTCAAGTCATTCCACAGATTTTCAATGGGGTTTAAGTCTGGGCTCTGACTAGGCCATGCAAGGACATTCACCTTTTTCTCCTTCCACCACTGTGTGGTCAGTTTTGCTGTGTGCTTTGGGTCATTGTCATGTTGAAAGGTAAACCTTCTTCCCATTGACAACTTTCTGGCAGAGGGCAGCAGATTTTCCTCAAGAATTTGACGGTATTTTGCCCCATCCATTTTCCTTCTATCCTGACAAGTGCTCCAGTCCCTGCTGCAGAGAAACACCCCCATAACAGGATATTACCACCTCCACGCTTTACTGTAGGAATGGTGTTATTTGGATGGTGAGCTGTATTGGATTTCTGCCAGACATATCGTTTGGTGTTGAGGCCAAATAATTCAATTTTAGTCTCATCTGACCATAACACCTTTTTCCATGTGGCCTCAGAATCTTCAAGGTACGTTTTGGCAAAGCTCAGTCGTGGGTGTCTTTTTTCTTGCAACCCTCCCATACAAGCCACATTTGTGGAGAATTTGTGATATTGTTGTCACATGCACACAATGACCACTCTTTGTCATAAATTCCTGCAACTGCTTCAGAGTTGCTGTAGGCCTCTTGGTAGCCTCTCTGACCAGTTTCCTCCTGGCTCTTTCATTCAGTTTGTAGCAGCAGTGTTGCCTAATATGCAGAGAAACATGCAGTCCAAGACTACCAGATCGGCAGTGCTGATCATTTCTCACCTGACTTCAGAACAGCTGAGGAGGATGCGTAGGGTTTTCCCCACAGACTTAATCACCCATCATTTTGAGCTCTCATTGGATGATGCACCAGGCTTTATATGTTGTGAGTGCCTTGTCTCTCAGGGACAGTGCACCACCAGAGGGAGCCCACGATAAAAAAAAACAAAACAAAACTTTTTCTCGGTTGTCACACACTCTTCCTGTTCCTTGAGCATGCAAAGCACATGGACACTTAGGATAACTCATAAGGACGTAGTTATAGATAGCACAAGAAAATAACGAGAGTGTAAAGGAGGAAAAATAAATGAAAATACAATGCTAACAAAACCTTGATAAGAATACGAATGACTTGTTGTTTCAGTTGCTGATGTTGGTTATAAGCTCTGCCCAAAAATGGCGTCTTTAGCCCTGAATGATTTGAGTCTGAGCTCAGATTTAACAAAAATCATTATTAAATTTAAAAAAAACACAAGCACCTGCTGTTTTTATTTATTTATTTATTTATTTTATTACTTTGAGTGCCATTAGAGTGTAAATAGCTTAGGGATGGGATAAAATACATTTGTACAAAACGCAGATCATTGGGAAAACATAATATCAAGCAGCATGACACAAGGGTTCAGTGTGTGTGTGTGTGTGTGTGTGTGTGTGTGTGTGTGTGTGTGTGTGTGTGTGTGTGTGTGTAGAGTCTCTAGTCGTCTTTCTCCTCTGTTTTGCTTGTGTTGTCTTTGCTCAGGGGGAAGTCCAGAGACGTCCTGAAGCGCACCGGGGCGGCGTGCTCATCCGACTCGGCCTCTTTGACCTGAGACTCGATCTTCAGGAAGCCGTCGTCCCCCAGCGTGCAGGTGAGTGTGGACGGATCGATGTGTTCTGGGAGCTCCACGCTCCGTGAGAATCCCGCAGGAGCGGACGCGTCCGTCTTGGTCGGTTTCGCCACCTTGACCTCCAGCATTCGGCCGCACACAGTGACGGCGATGTCTTCTGGAGAGAAGCCGCGAGTGTCGAGAGAGAAGACGCTCGGGCCTGCGAGTCTGGCGGTGCATGTGGAAGATGATGTGGAAGATGATGGCGAGGAGAAGAGTTCATCCAGGCTCTGAAAGAGATCGTTTATGAGTCTGTCTCCGACGTCTGCCCCGAAGCTCCCCATCATCTGCTCTCTGCGTCGCAGGAATCGCTCGGTCAGGCTGCAGCGTCTCGGCCACAGCAGACACACGTCCTCGAAGAAAGGATCGTCTCCGAACAGGCTCTCCATGATGGACTGGCTCATCTTCCTGTTTGATTTTTCTAGAGCTTGAAGGCTTCTCCGCTCTCTGCTGAGTGCTTTAGCCACAGAAACCCTCGCCGGGCTTTATATATTCCTCCAGCTCCAGCGCAGAACCTCCTCCTGCTTATCAGTTTACACCACTGAGCTCATCATGACACGATCGGCATGGTCAAGGTCACTGATCTAAAAGAAGACGTGGTTAAATTTGACCTGTCATGTATAAATTTACGTCTCGGTGGGTCTTCTTTCTCCCGCGCTGATCTTACTGCCACGGAGATTGCTGGGGACCTTTAACCTCTTAGTCATGCTACAGAGAGTGAGCTCAACGTGCTAATTTTAAACACTGCGTATTGAGAAACGTCTCGCTTTCCCTGTACCTCTGCGTTGACTCGCTTCAGTGGGACATGAGGTCATTTCCCAAAACATGTCATACATGTGTCGAGAATTTTAATTTCAGTACACAGAAATATAGAGCTTGGAGCTTGGAGTGATTATAAAAATTAGGCAACTGTAAGCCATTTTAATCACTTAAATATAATTTAAGTACACTTTAGAGTATAGTAAAGTGTATTATTTATTTTATGTACAGTAAGACAAAGTAAGCCACGGAAACAATATATTTAACGACATAATATATACAGCTGAATATAGTCGTCCAAAATGTAAAATTGAACTAATACATATATAATAATATATAAAATAATTACTAAATATATAACTAATAAGCCTCAGAGCAAAAATTTCACATTTATTTACTTAGTTACTTCTTGTTGTTGTTGTTGTTGTTGTTCTTCTTCTTCTCCTTATTATTATTATTATTATTATTTATGTATTCATTCATTCATTCATTTATTTTCATAAGGTTTGTTTTTATAGATAACAAAGAATTATGATAAAGTCCTTTAATGAAATTATCTAAAATCACAAATTAACTAAAAATCTATACAAATTATAGCATTACATCATAAATTATGTTAAAAAAAAAAATATATATATTTTTTTATTATTTTAATTTTTTTAAAGATGGGATTTCCATTGATATTTTTTTTCCATCCTTTATTATTTATTTGTTGTTGTTGTTTTTTTGAATCAGGTATTTATTCATGATAAAGCACAATAATGATGAGCTACGATCATTCATGAATAAACTAAAAAGCTGTAAAAATGATTGCATAAAATCATAAGCAGTACTATATATTATATATTTGATAAGATAAATATCAGAATTTTGCCGTATCCGTTCGGCAAGTGTCCGTTCATTTTTTTTTTCATTCACTCATTCACTCATTCACTCATTCACTCCTTATACACCTTATGACATCAACTACATTTCAAAACAGTGCTATGAATAAATTCGTGTTTGGGATCCCGGTTGAGGATATACCCGGTGAGTGAATGGCACAGGAATGCAGCCGAGCCGGGAACACACACAGATACAGTTTCAGATATTTATAACATGACACAGTTTATGACACACTTCCACTAACCGCTTTAATAAGGTATGAAATCACTGGATAATTATAGCTGTGTGTCGATTAAAGGCCTAAACGGATTATCACTGCTGGGTTCTGAGCTGGAATGCGGGCCAACAGGATGGGGTGTGTGTGTGTGTGTGTGTGTGTGTGTGTGTGTGTGTGTGGTGTGTGATTATTTCCTGCGATCGTGAGATGTTTGTCTAAATTCTCTCATTTATTTTAGGAGCATTAACGCTGCAGGTACATTGTAATTTACAAAATTTGTGTCGCAGTTTAGTGGCCTCAGAAAAATATTTTGGCAATGTATATCTGCCCCTACATCACATACTGTACATCTGCCCCTACATCTTCTCATTCATCTGCCCCTACAGCTCCACATACATCTGCCCCTACATCTTCTCATTCATCAGCCCCTACATCTCCACATACATCTGCCCCTACATCTCCACATACTTCTGCCCCTACATCTCTATATACATCTGCCCCTACATCTCCACATACTTCTTCCCCTACATCTCTATATACATCTGCCCCTACATCTCCACATACATCTGCCCCTACATCTCCACATACATCTGCCCCTACATCTCCACATACGCCTGCCCCTACATCACATACATCTGCCCCTACATCTCCACATACGTCTGCCCCTACATCTCCACATACGCCTGCCCCTACATCTCCACATAAGTCTGCCCCTACATCTCCACATACGTCTGCCCCTACAGCTCCACATACGTCTGCCCCTACATCACATACGTCTGCCCCTACATCTCCACATACTTCTGCCCCTACATCTCCACATACGTCTGCCCCTACATCGTCATGTACATCTGCCCCTACATCTTCATGTACATCTGCCCCTGCTGTTACCTTGTGCACTGTTTAACACTCAGACTTTCCTTATATGGGCAATGCTTCCTGTTGTCATTTTTTTGCCCATGGCATCTAATTAGTGTCACCTGTTACTTGTTTCCCCTCATTAGTCATCTATTTCTACCCGCAGTGGCTTCCCTTAGTCCCTGGTACTTCTCTTTCTTTCTTTCTTTCTTACTTTCTTTCCCTTTCTTTTTTTATTCTTCTTATTTTATTCTTCTTATTTCCTTTCCCTGTTCTTTCTTTCTTTCTTTCTTTCTCTCTCTCTCTGTCTTCTCACTCTTCCCCTTTTTACGTTTATCATGTTATTCATGTATTTTATTGTCTTTTCTGTTTACTTTCATAGAAAGTTCTCTTTGATATGAGGTCACAGAGGTCGTACTTTCATAAGGATGTGAAATGAAAAATCTGAAAGTGAGACACCGGCGTGAATATGAGCGTGTGACAGAGAACACCGATGTGATGGGCCAAAGAAGAATGTGAGCTGTTTGAGTATCTGACGTGAAGAACCTGCTGTACTCAGTGTGGCTGCAGTGTGAGTGGCTTACACCGATCAGCCATAACAATAAAACCACCTGCCTAATATTGTGTAGGTCCCACTTAGGTGCCACCAAAACAGCTCTGACCAGTCGAGGCGTGGACTCCACAAGACCTCAGAAGGTGTGCTGTGGTATCTGGCACCGAGACGTTAGCAGCAGATCCTTTAAGTCCTGTAAGTTGTGAGGTAGGGCCTCCATGGATCGGACTTGTTTGTCCAGCACATCCCACAGATGCTCGATCGGATTGAGATCTGGGGAATTTTTATTGATTGAGTTAACAGTTTTTGCAGTGTCTCAGGGCGCATTATCCTGCTGAAAGAAGCCACTGCTATTAGGGAAAACCGTTGTCATGAAGGGGTGTACTTGGTCTGCAACAATGTTTAGGTAGGTGGTACGTGTCAAAGTAACATCCACATGAATGCCAGGACCCAAGGTTTCAGAGCAGAACATTCCCCAGAGCATCACACTGCCTCCGCCGGCTTGCCTTCTTCCCATAGTGCACCCTGGTGCCATCTCTTCCACAGGTAAGTGACTCATACGCACCCACATGATGTAAAAGAAACCCTGATTCATTCAGACCAGGCCACCATTTTTCCATCGCTCCATGGTCCAGTTCTGATGCTCACTTGCCCATTGTAGGAGCTTTCGGTGGTGTACAGGGGTCAGCATGGACATTCTGACCGGTCTGCAGCTACGCATCTCCATATGGAGCAAGCTGTGATGCACTGTGTGTCCTGACTCCTTTCTATCAGAGCCAGCATTAACTTTTTCTGTGCTACAGTAGCTCTGTGGGATCGGACCAGACGGGCTAGCCTTCGCCCCTCACGCACATCAGTGAGCCTTGGGAGCCCATGACCCTGTCTTTTGGTAGGTACTAACCACTGCATACCGGGAACACCCCGCAAGACCTGCAGTTTTGGAGAAAAAGTCAAACACTGTAGAAAAGAAGAAGGAGAGAAAAGAAAAAAAAAGGGAAAACAGGATTGAATGAACATTTAGTTAAAGCATAACAAAAGTAAATGAGAAAGGAATTAAAGTGAAGGACGATTGCTTAAATGATAAGATGGAAGATAAACAGTAAATAGATAAAGGAGCAAATGAAAAAAAAAAGGATTAGGTGAATAAGGGGCAGTAAAACCAGAAAGAAAGAAAAAAATATGTATGTATGTATCTATCTATGGTCATGGACTTTGCGCTCGGGTCTCCATTGCTGGACAGTTCATGACTTCAGCGGAATAGACTTCACGTTGAGTCGGTGGTGAATTTCCTGATTACACAGTTGCACTTTTTGTTTTATCATGTAGCACTCAGTTATAGAAAGGAATTATTTATAATCACACTACCCGGAGTCACCCAGATGAGGACGGGTTCCCTTTCGAGTCTGGTTCCTCTCAAGGTTTCTTCCTCATATCGTCTCAGGGAGTTTTTCCTCTCCGCCGTCGCCCCTGACTGCTCATTAGGGATACATTTTAAATAATACATTTAAAATCTATATCCTGAATTGATATATTTCTGTAAAGCTGCTTTGGGACAATGTCCATTGTTAAACGCGCTATACAAATAAAACTGAATTGAATTGAATTGGATGCGGTTCTGCTGTTGACTGACAGAGGGCGCTGTTGGATTTACAAAACCCTGAATGCACCCACTGGATGGATTTCCTTTTTCAGTTCTTTGAAAATTTATTTAGAAATCTGTTTTTGACTCAGTACGTGAGCGTGGATGAATCACGCACACGCACACACACACACACACACACACACACACACACCAGGAATGCAGAATGATCGATAAGATGTCTGATCTTCAGAAAATATTGAAGGTACTGACTGACGTTAGAGTAACACAAGTCAGGGCCCCTTCTCTCTCTCTCTCTCTCTCTCTCTCACACACACACACACACACACACACACACACACACACACACACACACACACACACACACACACGTGTTTTCTAGCAGTGCCATGTAGAAACTTTGCTTTTAGCGTTTCCCAGTGGAGAGATGGAGGGATGTGTTAGTCTGACAGACTAATTGCTAGCTGAATGCCTGTACCTCTTTTCCGGGTTCTTCACGCTGATGGACAGAGAGACGGAGCGATGGAAGGAGGAGGCTGCGGAGTGGTTGTGAATGCTACAGTATGTATATACAGTATGCGAAGAATGTGGGGTACAGTTTTAGCAAAGGGACTAATATCAGGAGGAGAGATTTACCTTTTAAGGAGTTCAGCGAGCAAAAAACCTGTCATGGCTGCTGTAGATCATTCTCTAGAAACGTGACAGCGAGAGAGAGAGAGAGAGAGAGAGAGAGAGAGAGAGATGGTGTGATGCTTGCATTCTGTCATTTAGCTCACATTCCTCCGTTTCAGCCTGGAGGGCCTGTACGCAGAAAGCGGCTGGTGGGTGGAGTCTGAATTTACAGATCTGTCCCACTGAATTCTGATTGGTCAGAGGGTGTTGATTAGTTTTCTATAACAGCAGCTCGAACAGTAGCGCAGCTGCAAATCACAGGTTTATATTAATGTGCTCGCTGTAATACGTTATCGTTTCTCATGTATAGTGTAGATTAGCCTATATGTAAGGAATAAACGATGGACTGGTGTGATGAAGTGGAAGCGGCGTTACTGTTACGACCCCCATATATGCAGGTTCCATATGGCATAGGGTCTGCAGGGTCGTCAGCCAGGTACCACTACTCAACAACGTTTCACTCCTTTAACCCCGGAACGTCTCCTGGTGGTGGACCCCCCTGCAACTGGACCTCGGGTTAGATATCACTAACCCCAGCACTTCTCCTTTCTCCTCACCCAGAGCCAAGAGCTGCTTTTCTCAGCCTCTTCAGCCAGGTCTTTCAGGGCCTTCAGTAACTGGTTTGCTCCAGTTACTCCCATATCCCTCAGGAGGCGAACGGTTGATGTTCCAAGAAAGCCACGGCATCCTTCTACTTCTACCGGGTAGCCGGCCTCCTTACGCTCAGCGACAAGATCGGAGTACTTCAGCCTCTTCCTCTCAAAGGCAGCTTCTTTTCCTTCCTCCCATGGGGCAGTTAGCTCGATGAGGAGCACGGTCTTGGACCACATCACTATTACATCTGATGCTGAATCTTAAAAACAAAAAAAAACAGCTGGTCATGTTACTGAAAAAAAAAAAAAACACAAAGTGTAAGCGTTCCATCCTTAAAAACTTAAAGTTACAGCTTTACCACTGACTGTTACAAAGCACCGACACTGGAGACTCCTTCCGCAAAAGTTAAATAATCATCTCCTTACAGAGAATCTTCACCGTATCAATGAAATCTGTCCCTGTTACTATAGAAACGATAACGTATCAGTCCAAGTGAATTAATATTCTACTACTGCACTACTGTCAGAGCTGCTGTGATAGAGAATTAATCAACATCTGCTGACCAATCAGAATCCAGGAATGTTGTAATGTAATTAAACATGCTGTGTATTGTAGTTAGGTTCTTCTTCTTCTTCTTCAGCAGCGTGTGATCGTGCGTCAGGGCTGATGGAGGTTCGCGTGAGAAGCCGGGCGGCTGAAGGAAGTGAGACATGTGAGAATGGCAGACGCCGCAGTCTCATCTCATCACCTGCCCTCACTCACTAACCCTTTGTTCCCTACCTCGACCTTCACACTTCCCGCCGTAGTTATCTCGAGTGCCGATCGAGTGCCGCTCTGTTTTCAAAAACGGGACGTGCACGGGTTTTGGGCTCGATTCTCGTTCCTCATTAGCGCTTTCATGTTTACGCCGCCGATTCAGAAACACTTCACCCAGACGCAGTCGAAAAAAAAAGAAAAAAACCCCCACGAGGAGCGGCTTTGCTGCGACACTGATGAAGACGACGCGCCCCGATGCAGGGCTTTTAACTGACGTTTGACATTTGAGCGCCGTTGAAGTTCATCGGGGTCAAACGCACCGCCGACGTGCACTCATTCACACGCTCGGGCGTGTGAGCGAGATAAAATAAGACCTGAATCACACCTTCAGCTTGCCTGGAAAGTTCACGAGAGTTTTCTTAGACATGTGTGCGTGTGTGTGTGTGTGTGTTTGTATGTGTGTGTATGTGCATGCCACTTCTCATGACCCTGAGCCGTGACACACTGATCAGAGAGCAAAACCTCCACAGACGCCACCATCTCTGCCACTTCCTGTCCCAGCATGCTCTGCTTCCTGCAGATTCATATCACGCCTGGCAGGCACGCTTTACACACTCACGTCTTTACACCGCGCTCTATAAACACCCGACTATATTTAACCTTCTGTTCAGTTCAGGACTTGTTATGTCACGGGTTAATTTTAAAGTTGTTATTCTCAGGGACAAACAAACAAACAAACAAACAAACAAACGTCACGTCTGATATGAGTACACTTTTTCATCACCTCACAGAAAACTTCCTCGTGCGTTTTTAACCCATTAGGACCCATTAGGTTTGATATAAACCAGCCATCAGGAAGAGTAAACCATTTAAAACATCTTGCTCTCGAGCTCACAAGAGTCATAACACGTTTTACCGAGATACTAATATTTACACTCGATGCATATGAACGCGTATGGGGTTTGAGACCGAATCGACGGTTGTAGAAATGGTACGGTCCGTTGTAGGGGTGTTAATGTACCGTACGTGCGTATTTCTCAAACATACCGTAGCGTATTTAGGATCGGTAAGGGTGCTAGTAGCAGTCGCCGTAGTAACACGCGCTACTTCAGTTCACACGTGTACAGATGACTGACAGCTCCGTGTCTACGGCGCTGAACGTCTCCCAGCTGCAGGCGCTTGGATAATGTGGGCGGTAAATCGTCGGTCGCCGCGACGACAAAAAAACGGCGTTTTACATTCAGAAGTGATTTAGATCCAACATACGGTGGAAAGTTTCAGTGAATCATTAATGTTAGGCCTAGGAAATGTAGCCTCTCCCTCTCTTTTAACCTCTCTCTCTCTCCCATAGTTCTTTATTCTCTCTCTGTCTTACCCTCTATGTCTTTCTCTCTCTTTCCTAATTCAAAAGAATGTGCTCTCTCTCTCTCTCTCACTCTCTCTCTCGCTCTATCTCCCTCTCTCTCTCTTGTTTCCTGTTGTGCAGGCCGACTTGCTTGGCAGATTTACAGCTGGAAGGTCAGAGTTTTACAGCAGCGCCATATAAATCTCGTTCCTCCCTCTCCCTCTGCGCCTCTCTCTCTCTCTCCCTCTCTCTCTCTCTCTTTCCAACTCTGACCCCCGCATCCTCACCGCCCTTTCATCTACATACCTGAGAGAGAGAGAGAGAGAGAGAGAGAGAGAGAGAGAGAGAGAGAGATAAAGACAGAAAAGAAGGCAGAGATAGAGGAAGAATGTACGAGAGAAAGAGAGAGAAACAGAAAAAGAAAGCTAAAGACAGGAATGGATTGAACGTGAGGTAGAAGAGCAGAAGAGTGCGCGAGAGACCGAGAACATTCAGACGATCTTTACTTTTCAGAGTCACGCTGTATTAAAGGGCTGAAATCCATTATTCAGTACCAAAAAAATAAAAAATAAAAAATTTCTCTTGACAATACACAAGGACACGGTTGTATTTCACAACAGATAGATATGATTCATCTCAGCCCAGCGCTGTGAGACCTACTGACTGAACATCTGTGATCAGTAAAAGTTCTTCTTTTGCTTCTTCTTCTTTTATTTATTTTTTAGGAATTACTCGAATTATAGAAATGGTATTTGACATATAACTCTTGATATCTGTGTTTAAACGTTCACCTTTTATATACACAAGTAGACTTCTCAGCGTACCGTAGTATGAGTGTTCGAGGTAATCTCTCCTGATAAGATACGATGTGCAATATACATTTACGGCATTTGGGAGACGCCCTTATCCAGAGTGACTTACATTTTTTAAATTCATTTATACATCTGAGCAATTGAGGGTTAAAGGCCTTGCTCAAGGGCCCAACAGTGGTGGTTTGGTGGTGCTGGGATTTGAACTCACGACCAGTAGGCCAACGCCTTAACAACTGAGCTACCACCGCCCTTTTTAAAGATTTAATAATGAGTGATGGAGTTTTGTTCAAATAGCTGCTTTAATTTTAAAAACTGGGCCGGCACTGTGACTAAACCTCGGTTTATTGGTACATCGGTTCTCTGTGGCTTTATCAGAAATACTTGTAGTTTTTCCAGTTATTTATATTTAAAGCACTTTGAGATTTTGTACTTGAAGTGAAAAGTGTTGCATAAATTAAGATTATTATTAGATTAGATTAGATTTTAATGACTGACTGGACCAGAGGCCACGCCTCCTTCACTGGCTGGTACATAGGTCATGCCTTCTTCACTGACTGCTCCAGAGGCCACACCTCCTTCACTGACTGCTCCAGAGGCCACATCTCCTTCACTGACTGGTACATAGGCCACACCTTCTTCACTCACAGGTACATAGGCCATACCTCCTTCACTGACTGGTCCAGAGGCCACGCCTCCTTCACTGACTGGTCCAGAGGCCACACCTTCCTTCACTGACTGGTCCAGAGGCCACGCCTCCTTCACTGACTGGTCCAGAGGCCATGCCTCCTTCACGGACTGGTACATAGGCCACACCTCCTTCACGGACTGGTACATAGGCCACGCCTTCTTCACTGACTGGTACATAGGCCACGCCTCCTTCACTGACTGGTCCAGAGGCCACGCCTCCTGTATCGTAGTGTATAACAATTAACACACCCAGCAGGCGGATGCTGTGTATTGATCGTGGATGGGTTTGTTGCACAGTGGGACGACTCAGCAGTAATTCCGTGTGAATAACTCCACTGTGTTCCTACATGTGTGTGTGTGTGTGTGTGTGTGTGTGTGTGTGTGTGTGTGTGTGTATGCGCACTGCTAGAACGCATGCTGTGTAGACACACAGAAACCCTGTTATATCGGTGCTGTCAGGCAGAGATGCTTTTAATCAATGAGAGAGAGAGAGTGAGAGTGAGAGAGAGAGAGAGAGAGAGAGAGAGAGAGAGAGAGAGAGAGTTATACACCATCTGACCAATCAGAATCGAGATTTCGAAAGCTCTGTGGTGTAAAAGAAGTTACTGAATATAGCAACCTAGAGTAGCACTGGCTAGACGTAAATAACTACGATATATTTGTGCATCACGGTTATTTACTATAAGAGAGCAAACAAAAGCCTGTGCGTGTGCACGGCAAAGCCTGCGGTTAACAGCATCATAATCTGTGAAGCGTGTGTGTGTGAGAAGAAGTGTGTGAGAGTGTGTCTGCGTTGTCCTGAGGTGACACCGAGTTTCAGTTCTCATCACTTGGGGCGGTGATGGCACTACAAGGGCACAAACTGCAGAGCAGCAAGAGGAACAGGAAGTGCTCATTGCGTGCGAGACAGAGAGAAGTGGGCTGAGGTTTTACCGAGTGTGTGTGTGTGTGTGTATGTGTGTGTGTGCAAGAGAGAGAGAGAGAGAGAGACATGGGGAGGTTGGGCAGATGAGGAAGACTAGCAAACACTTAGTGACAGAGGTTTAGTGGCTCAGTATTATAATCTTATATGTCTTGAAATATAAATCATAATCCACATTATAACACAAACTCATTTGCGCGACTCACTGCTACTCAACCCTCATGACTAAACCTTCTTTCAAAATGGCTGAAAACGTTCACGTAGCGACAAAGCTAACTCCAATGGATCGCTATATACTGAATCCACACACGGAACCACAGCCAGTAAGTCCTCCATCGTCTTCCATAAACCTTCCTACATGTTTCTTTGTTTTATCCTAACTCTCTCTCTCTCTCTCTCTCTCTCTCTCTCTCTCTCTCTCTCTCTCTCTCACACACACACACACACACACACACACACACACACACACACACACACACACAAACACATTTTACAGGAATCTTTTTGCGTGTGTGTGTCTCCTGCTAGCGAAGCCTGCTCAGGCTAATGCAAAGCGACAGCTAGCCTTCATGCACCACTGCGCTCTACGTCCCGGAATGGACACAGGAGGACTCCATCAGCGAGAGAGAACCGAGAGAAAGAAACGAGGCCGAGGGTTAAAAAAGGAAGTAGAGGGCATGAGAAAAAATCTGTCTCCATGGAGATAGGGAAGGGAAGAGAGTAGTCTGACAACACGATGTGCCAATCATTCATCGTTTAACATCTGCTGGCACGACGCCGTGGGAAGATCATAGACATGTGGGTTTAGTAGTTTGGCTCAGCGTGGAGTCCAGGCTCACTGACAGCACTCAGGTTTTTATTAATAATCAGATTTATTTTATCCTTTTATCCTCGTCAAGGTCACGGTGGAGGCGGAGACTAAGCTGGGAATGCTGGGTACAAGGCAGAAGTTCATCTCATTCACTCACTCACTCACCCTCACTCACTCACTCACTCACCCTCACTCACTCATACTCACTCACCCTCACTCATACACTCACTCACTCATTCACTCACTCACTCACCCTCACTCACTCACTCATACTCACTCACTCACTCACCCTCACTTACCCTCACTCACTCACTCACTCACTCACTCATACTCACTCACCCTCACTCATTCACTCACTCACTCACTCATACACTCACTCACCCTCACTCACTCACTCACTCACACTCCCTCACACTCACTCATACACTCACTCATTCACCCACTCACTCACTTACTCACTCACTCACTCACACTCACTTACTCACTCATTCACTCACTCCCTCACTCCCTCACACTCACTCATACACTCACTCATTCACCCACTCACTCACTTACTCACTCACTCACTCACACTCATTCACTTACTCACTCACTCACACTCACTCACACACTCACTCATTCACCCACTCACTCACTCACTCACACATTTACTCACTCATTCACTCACTCACTCCCTCACACTCACTCATACACTCACTCATTCACCCACTCACTCACTTACTCATTCACACTCACTCACTCACTCACACTCACTCAGCCTCACTCACCTACTCACTCACTCACTCACACTCACTCATTCACCCACTCACTCACACTCACTCATACACTCACTCACTCACTCACTCATACACTCACTCACTCACTCACTCATACACTCACTCACTCATTCACTTATTCACTCACTCGCTCATTCACTCATTTATTCACTCATACACTCACTTATCCATTCTCATACACTCACTCACTTACTCACTCACTCACTCAATCATTCACTCACTCACTCATTCACTCACTCAATCATTCACTCACTCACTCATTCACTCACTCAATCATTCACTCACTCACTCAATCATTCACTCACTCACCCATTCACTCACTTATTCAGTCTCATACACTCACTCATTCACTCACTTATCCAGTCTCACTCACTCACCCATTCACTCAATCATTCACTCACTTACTCATTCACTCAATCATTCACTCACTCAATCATTCACTCACTTATTCAGTCTCACTCACTCACTCATTCACTCAATCATTCACTCACTCACTGAATGAGGAAAAAGCAGGTCCTTGTCTTAAAAAGAAATGAAAGAAAGAAAGAAAGAAAGAAAGAAGGCAGACAAACAGAAAAAACAAAGAAGCAAATACGATATAAATGAACGAACGAATGTATTAACAACCGAAAAAAGCAAGTGCTGGCCCCGAATGAAGAGAGCAAAAAATGAAAGGAGGAAAAAGAAAGAAAAGTAGCTCTCCGAATAAAAGAGAGAGCGAAAAAAAAAAGTTAACAGCTTTTCCTGCCGATGTTGGAGCGAGCGGGTGGTCTGGCTCTCCGTGTGCATGGAGACGAACTCGCTCGCTCACACACACTCCATTTTTCAGAGGTGTAATCACAGAGGAGTGATGGAGGGAAAGAGGAGTGATGTGTGGTGAGCGAGGGAGGAGGAGGGAAAGTGAATCAGGTGTGGCTGCTGGAACTCTGGGTGCATTCAAGATTTTATAATGCGACCCTGTGGACTCATTTAGGCCTGGGTGCGTGTGTGTGTGTGTGTGTGCGTGTGTGTGCGTGTGTGTGTGTGTGTGTGTGTGTGTGTGTGTGTGTGTGGGAGAGAGAGAAGTATTTGAGAGAAGTATTAAATCTATGGATATGACTTTCTGAAGCCTGTGTGAACACGTGCACATCAGTAAACACACAGTTTGTTCGGAGCGACACTTCGGTCCACTATGTTTAATGAAATGAGAAGAATTCTGGAAGATTCTGGAGAATCACTTGTGTGTAGTAGCCGTGGAATTCTCACAGTTTCTATTATACAGTAAACAGCTCTGAAAACTGAACCCTTTCCAACTGCACTGAAAGACGCCACGCCTACCTCTTTGTCTCATCACCTGGCCGCCTCACGCACGGTATTCCCGGGATCCACTCCGGATCCGGCGTGACCCTGACCTGGATAAAGCGCTTACTGGAGATCAATGAATGAACAAACGAATGAATGATATACACACCCTCTGTGTACACACTTGTATTGTTGTCTAATCAGAATCTCTGAGCTCTTTAACTCTGTGTGTGTGTGTGTGTGTGTGTGTGTGTGTGTGTGTGTGTGTGTGTGTGTGAGATCTTTGATCAATAGCTAATTAAAAAGTCAGCAGTGGATTAGCTCAGGCTTTGTAGTATCGCTGGAACGTCAACCTCGACCTTTATTATACTGTGTGTGTGTGTGTGTGTGTGTGTGTGTGTGTGTGTGTGTGTGTGTGTGTGTGTTTTTCTGGAACAACGCACCTAATGCCATATTTAGAAAACGCCATAAAGAAAATGCTCGTGATGTGAACACAGACGGCAGACTGTTATTCCTTGCTAGCTGGCACTAGCTTGCTAACTTAGCCGACGGTACTCGCTACGTGCGTTTTTCGTTTTGATCTATAGCTCATTAGCAGTTAGCCCGGCTCAGATTTTTGATGCCGAAACAGAAGCAGCGGCACGAACGGAAAACTCCACCACGTCACCGCTGTCTGCGCCAGGCCCCGCCTCCTTCCATTCAGTGGTGCATGATGGGACAGTTTAGTGCTAAGTGTTAGGGTTAGTGCTCAACTAGCCGCGTGTTTTCGTGGCTCTCGGACAGTTATGCTGCACGATGAATACATTAATCTGGAAGTTCTAAATGCGTACAGGTACGGATACGAATAGACGTATGATGATTACATCCATACATCCTTAGTAGCTGCCTGGTCAGGGTTGCGCTGGTTTAGACGAATTTGTTGATATTTTGGGTGAACCCATCCGACAAATCTGTTAGAGAATACAAATATTAACTGCGCATTATGAACTGGATTGATGTAGCTGAGGCTGAGGAACTGTCAGAGCCAGAATTCACACACCGTTGCTGAGTTTTCCGGAGTTTCCCGGAGTTTTCCCAGTGTGTAGTGGTAGCGTTCGTATTTAATTCGAGCTTAAATCCGAATACAGATACGGACCCGGATGGCTGGAGCACTAAGCATTGCTTGTACAAAGAACATTAGTTAAGTCTATGATCTGAGACGCAGCTGAACAGCTCAGCGTTCAGACGAGGCAGCCATGTTGTTCACTCGAGCCAGCTCTCGTTTAACGAGCTGTAATTTCCACCTAATTAGTGTTCAGGCCTGTAATTGCAGTTTACTGAGCTGTTCAGGTTTATTGGGCTTGTGAATGTGTGTGTGTGTGTGTGTGTGTGTGTGTGTGTACAAGCACCGAGGCTTTGTTACGCCCCAGTCTGAGTGTTTTTCCTTCCTCTCGGCTGCTTCGGCGTGGCACAGCGCGACGGCGAAAGACAAGTTTCTATAATCAGCTCATTGTTAACGTCCAAGCGTCCTCGCAATCGATTTCAGTTCAACATCACGCCTTCCTGATCCTAGAAAAGAAAACTCAAGTGTTACAAGAGCATGCAAATAATCCAAGGCAACATGAGGAGAACCTAAAAGTAATTATGAGGATATACGGTACTGTATACGGACGAATAGAGACAAACGGTGCATTTCAGTGTAACACGACTGCAGCGCAGTGATGGAGGTGGAATGGGATGCAGCAGGGAATTACAGTCACCTCCGACCCGAAGTCGGCGTTCAATTCTTTAAAAACAAACAACACTGCCGATTCGTTTTCGTTTCATTTCCCTCCGACGGCCGTTCTCGTCTCCTCTTTCCTCTCACGTCTTTTCCGTCTCTTCGCGCTTTCTTTTTATTCCTCAACGAGTCGTCCCTTTTACCGTCTTCCTTTCATCTCCTTTCTTTTCTCTTCCGCCGTTTTCTATCCTCTCCTTTCCTCTCATTTTCACGCCTTCCCTTCTTTACTTTTCTATTTTCCGTCCCCTCTTTTCTTCCTTCAAACACCACGTTCTCTACCCTACTTTCCTTCTCTATTCACCTCTCTACTCTACTTTCCTTTTTTTCCCCTCCCCTCTTCTCTTCTCTCTCAACATTTACTTTTCCTCGCCTCTTTGTTCATTTGGTTCTGTCTATTGTTATACGTCCGTCTAATGGGCCTCATTCCGCTGCTTCGACTTGGCAGGCAGCCGACCACAGAAAGATGAGAGAGAGAGAGAGAGAGAGAGAGAGAGAGAGAGAGAGAGAGAGGAAAGGGCATCTGAGTTCATTTCTCTAAAGGATATCAGTCATCTCGCTCTCCCAGGCACTTTCACACACACACACACACGCACACACACACACACACACACACACGTGGCTTCCTCCCTCTTGAACATTTCTCCTGCCTCTAATACACACGGCATTAAGGCTGCTGCTCCTCCAGTAAAACAACCGTAGGCGTGTTTGTGCGCTCGTAAAGTGCCAGCCACAACAGTAAACCTGGAGTAACTGTTATCGTAAAGTTAACAGCGACAATGTGTCAAGACTCGGGGAAACGCTTTTTACGGCGGCCGCGTTCTCAGACGACGTTTAACACGGTTTCGCACGTGATGCCTCAGCACGGGTCGGGCGTCTTCTCCTGGGGGGGGACGGCTGCACGGTGTGTCGCCCATCGACTGCTGCGGCAACGTGATTCAGTGTTTATTCTGTTCTGTAATGTGCGTGTGACCATGTTGACCGGTCACATGCTCCGGATGGGTGTCCGTGAGTGTGCGTGTGCGTGAGTGTGTGTGTGTGTGTGACAGCAATCACACCATCTCATGAATTCAAAACAAAATAAATCATCCCGATCTTTAACCACGAACATTAGGAGTTGAGTCGTGGGAGTTTAATATATCAGAAAGTGCATCACAACCATAACACAGAGTCATCCAATCACAATATGAGGTTGTTCTTTCATACGTCCGTCTTCTGTACCGCTTATCCTACACGGGGTCACGGGGAGCCTCTAGAGATGCCGATCGGCCTACAACACATGTCTTTGGACTGGGGGAGGAAACCGGAGTACCTGGAGGAAACCCCCGATGCACAGGGAGAACACGCGAGCTCCATGCATACAGGGCGGAGGGGCAGGACTCGAACGAATCCGTGCGGCACTGCGGGTCGTATATATACAGCCTCCATTCAGTCATCCTTAGTAGCTGCCTGGTCAGGGCTGCGCTGCTTTAAACTGATTTATTTATATTTTGGGAAAAAGAGCTGACAGATTTGTTTGCAAATATCGGACCTAAATATAACAACTGCACATTATGAACTGGAGTGATGTAGCTGAGGTTGAGGAAATGTCAGAGCCAGAATTCACACACCATGCTGAGTTTTCCAGAGTGTAATGGTAGTGTTCATGTTTAATTCCAGTTTTGACCACGCCCACTTCAAGTTTAAATCCGAATACAGGTACAGATACAAATGGTTGGAGCACTAAGCATTGTGTTATGCACCTAATATAAGGTAAGAATGTGATTTGAGATGCACAGGGAGAACCTGCAGGCTCCGAACACTCACACACATCCGAGCTAACATCAGCAGGGTATAATATTAGCTAACGTTCTAGCAGGGTATAATATTAGCTAACGTTCTAGCAGGGTATAATATGTAGAATTAACAGGAAAATCAGATGTGAGCGTTTAGATGTGAGTCAAATGACCGGATATCAGATACGCTTCAGATATGGATGCGTCCGATACCGGATATGAAAAAATCCGATCTGACCTGTTTAGACAAATGCAACGATATCTGATCTGCGTCAGAAGTCAAGGGGGAAAAAAATCCGAATTGGTTGACAATGTGAACGCAGCCATAAGCTAACCTACTGTATAACTGATAGTCATGTGCTATTTCACAGCAGATAAATTTGTGTAACTAAGTCTTACCGTCATGGAGAATAAAAAACAAAACAAAACAACAACCCTGAGGCTGTAATATAGCAAATAAACGACTAATCTAACGACTAATTTCCACTTGAGATCGGATAACATCAGGTTTGCTGATAACAGCTGCGTGAATGGTAATGTGAATGTGAAGGAAAACACTTTCCACGGCCTCTTTTAATGCCGTCAGCGTCGGGGGGGTGAACACGGGGTGAGTGTGATAGATACAAAACTATCTTTACCGCGGGACTAATGTGTCATTATTGCGAGGAATTCTGGGAAAAGGAACTTCGTCACTCAATAGCTGTTCTGTCTTCAAATGACAGAAACGGACAGAGCGGCTTAACACGCTCGGAGGAAAGCCCTATCTGCTCTCTTCCGCATATATAAGCGCAGAAACAGCCGCGATCGCCTAGTGCTGCTGTGATTGACAGGAGACAGAGAGTATGCCCCTCCCACCCGTAGAGCACAGCCAGATTTGCTTGTCTTGATTCCTGGCCCACAGATGGATGTGGCAGTTTGAACTCTTCATCTCCCGACGTCTGTTTAAAGGCGTCTGCGTCTGTTCCTGTTGTCCGGCGAAATACTGGAAAGCTCATAATTAATTCCAATCGTTACTGCGGTTACTGGTTTAGTTTGGACCCGCCCACCATGTTTTCTAACAAATTTAGTTGCTTCTACTGTATTTCCCAGAGTAATAAACAGACTAGTAGCCCGACATGCGTCGTAAGGCTGATTGGCGTCTCTATATTGTCCGTTGTCCGTAGCGTGTGAAAGTGCGGGTGATTGTGCCTTGCGGTGAGTCGACGTCCCGTCCAGGGCGGTCCCCCATCTTGTGCGTTCTTCCACAAATCGGTGCCGGAGACTGCAACTCCACACCAGACGTATAGATCATCCCGGCTCTTTCCCTCCGTCAGCGGCTAAAGGGTTAACGCCGGCCACTGCCCACATCTGGGAGTCATTTAAGACATTCCATACAGCTTACCACATGCGCTCAGACAGTCCGAACCCCACAAAGCCCATTTCAGCGTCCGGCGCTGGAAAAACCACTTCTCAGAGAGTGCAGCTGAGATAATTAAACAGCGTTTAAGCTTTTCACAGCTCGGCCCTGCAGCCCGATCGGTGCAGCGAGAGTACGTTATGTACGTGTGTGTGTGTGTGTGTGTGTGTGTGTGTGTGTGTGTGAGAGAGAGAGACGTGCTCGAAGTACCATGACGCTAAATGGTGCTAACTCTTTCCCAGCCTGAGATAGGATCTCGACAGGCCGTGTGTTCCTAGCTCATTCCCCCCGTGGTCAAGCCTCCGTGACCCGTCCGGAACACGCCCGGCTTTCGGGCCGCTCCGGAGCGCAAAACAAAAGGCAAACCGGGGCTAAGCCGCAATTACACAAGGGCAACAAAGATCGAGTTCGCTCAAGCGAGTGCTCTCTAAAGCCCCTGTGGAAATCCCTTCATGGACCTCGACATTCCAGCAGAGGTTCTTAATTTTGACAAACTCACGCAATAATGACAAAATAACAAGCACACGGAGATAGCAGAGGGTTAGCATGTTAGCATTACCGCACACCAGCTCCTTATTAGGTTCCCGTGGGGAAGATCATAGAAATAACACACGAACCACTTCGTGCAATTACTTGAGCTTGTGGTTGACCGCAGAGTCACACAATACCGCTGATGAATTAAACATGACCCGCTATAACACGGCAGAGGGAAATCTACTCAGTCCGTCCGTCCTTCTCATGCGGCAATTGTTTGTTTTTTGTTTTTTTAAAAAATTTTAAAAAAAGGAACCTCAATTAGACTCAATTATACTCAGTTATACCCCAGCGCTGTTGAATCCTGGATTCTGATTGGTCAGAAAGTTATGAATTCATTCTCTGTAACAGCAGGTCTGACAGTAGTGCAAAGGTTCACAGGTTTATATTCATGTGCTCGTTCTGTTTCTATAGTAACAGCTCATATATAGGGACTCGTACACATAAACGTATTCAAAAACACGTCATCATCCACACGGTGACGTCTATTTGACGTCTCTCTTTTTTTTCTTTCTCGTAATAGCTGTCAGGTCAATAGCCCGAGTTGCTTGATCTTCGGTCGTGGTGACGAACCGGCCGCCATGTCAGATGTTCATACAAACAAAAACAATGTGATGTTTAAACACCTTTTTTCCCACTGATACAGGACAACATGGTGGATTCTGGGTCAAAGGTCATGGCACTCTTCCACCATTTTAACCTTGTTATGGTGGTTGTGCCACCCACTGATAAATGTTACTATGGCAACCACTAGCAGGAACACGGGGTCCGACGTTTCTTCACTTCCCCACTTACAACTTTAGTCCCTACCTGCAATTAGTTTCGGAAGAAAAACTTATAACCGCGGTTTCCTCTTATCCTGTCACACAAGACCGCTCATTAAATGTGTATAAAGACGTTATGAAGAAAAATGAAGCCTGGAAGGAAGTAGAAGAGATGGTTGGTTTCTCTGGCGCTTGTGTAAATAGCTAGTGCAGTTAGCTTGCTTTTCTAACCTGACAAAATCTGCGACGCTCAACTGAAATACATCTGAATCGAAAGTGGTGTGTATAAACCGTATAATGGGGATTTATGCTGTGCATTTCGACTACTACCGCTTCTTATTTTAAAATAAATACATAAAAATAATGCTGGACAGGCCAGTAGTTTACAACATAGGATTAGAGTGAGGAGGAAACAATAAACTGGCATGGAGGATCAGGAAACACTCCTGAACACTTTGTGAGAGTCGATCCTGGAAATGATCGATCATGATCATCATTTATTTCGAATCGTTTCAATAATTTACGTCGATAGCTCAATAAAAGATAACACCCGATCCGATCAGACGCGACGCTGGCTGAAATCCGAGCTCTTCCTCTGGTGTGGAGAGCAAGTCCATCAGTTTCTCGAGCCACTTCAGTACGACTCAGATGGACACGAGGCCAAACACGAGCCGCTCACACGGACGATCCGGACACGATCCGGTTGTGTTGACAGCGCCACCGCAGCTTTCTCACATGTGGTTCATGCTGAGGCAGTGGAACTAAATTTCGACACTAAACGAGGCGTCATGCCAAAGCTTCTGAGCGTAAGACATCCGTGTGACTAACAGATACAGTTACACACCACTGTCACAATCACTGCGCTAATACGGAATACGGGTTTTCCCTGAGTGTCTCCCTGCACTCCACAGCTGACCCCACTCATTAGCTCATTAACACACTCTTTATAAGGTTCAGCTGGGGGTGGTAGGGCAGGAAACACACTACTGTATGCACTACACGGGGGAATAAAAGAGCAGAACATTGTTGTTTTATAATAATAATAATAATAATAATAATAATAATAATAATAATAATAATAATAAAGAATTACTAATTACTTTACATTGAGCTGGAAAAAAGTAAAACAGTAAATAATATAAATATATAAAAAATTCTTCTTGTTCTTGTTCTTGTTGTTGTTGTTGTTCTTCTTATTCTTCTTATTATTATTATATTGGTCGCACTGTGCTATTTTTATGTGTGTTTTTTTTCCCAATAGCATCGCCTTTGTAATGGATAGATAGTAGTAAAATATTAGTAACTAATAATTTATAAAGTAATACTAAATCAATAATCATAAAATATATTTTATTATTCATTTTTGACTCGTTTACTTTCAAGTTAATCTGTACAATATGTATAATAATAATAATAATAATAATAATAATAATAATAATAAGTTGCTATTGTTTTAATCTGCAAATGATAAAGTTTGAGATAAAAAAAAAAGTCAAAGTAAAAAACCAAAACAAAGTAAAAAAAAACATTATCATTATCAGTGCTGTTAAAATAGCACCCCTGACCTGAAGTGACTCAGTGGGCGGAGCCTGTGGGTTTGTGGGCGGGGCCTTGTGGGGGGGTTCCACCAATGATCACATGACCGCAATGGCCGCCGCTGTGCTCGCTGGCTCTGAGCTCGCGCTCCGCTTCGGTCGGATGCAGCAGTGTGCTCGGCGCTGCTCCTGATCTGATCACATAGCGCGTGTTTTCGAGCCTCCGACTGAAATTTTGGGAACATTCCGCGCCTGGGTCGGAGGAGAGTTTATTAAAAACATATAGGGGCGGAAAGAGAAGAAAAATAAAGAGCATTGTGACAGAAAACTTGGGAGAAGGAGCGACGCGGCGGGAGGAGGAGGAGGAGGAGGAGCCAACAGGTAATCATCCTTTCACTACAATACAATACAGTATGATACACACTGACAGGTAGACAACACACACACACACACACACACACACACACACACACGAGTCTAATCTTGTTACAACAAGCCTATGGGGGATCCCTCTTCCGTTTATTTGTTCTCTAAACTTCCAGTGCTTAGTTATTTTTGTGTAACAGTTTAAACAGCAGGTTTGTTTTGTATCTTCAGTATTTCAGTTACACCGCCGTGTGCATGCTGTAGATCAGCCTCGGGGTTGCCAGATTGCGCATGACCCCGTGTTGCCAAATCTCCATATTGGATAGTGACCAAAAAAAAAAAAAAGACCCATTGGGGATACAGACCTTGCAAACAGGACGTTTCCCCAACGTTTGTATGTGCTTCCCTTTATTTTGGTTATTTTCATAACATTCAGGGAACATTCTCTGAATCATAATAATGCACAACATGAACGTTATGTAAGAAATAGCACAAGTTGTGCTGTTTCTCTCTCTCTCTCTCTCTCTCTCTCTCTCTCGCTCTCTCTCGCTCTCTCTCTCTCTCTCACACGAGATGCATGAATGCTGCATCACAAAACACTCGGCCCCCTTCCGCATGCATGAACTCACAGAAGCCCATGATTGACTAGTGTCGCTGTGATTGACAAGGGAGTATGCCCCGCCCACCCTGAAAACACTGCTCTCTTGGACTCCCGGCCACGGATGGCTGTGGCGTCATCGAGATTCGGACCGGGAGCCCCCGGGTCATGCTGTTACAGAGAAAGAATCCACACTGAGGTGGTGTGATATGCCGACGATTACAATTTCTAACGCATTAATTATGAACGTCACTCATCACAAACCGTTCAGAATCATGCTTAATGCTATGAAACGTCCGAGACACTGTTTAGTTCCTGTTCTCACTTACGTTATACGAACAGTTACTCTGTTGTTACGTAGCTTTTCACGTTACCGGAAAGTCTAAAACGCTTCTGTCCTGACACTGGAGACTCCTTCCATGAATGTTATAAACATAAACATCTCCTAACACCATGTCACCATATCAACGATGACATGTTTTTCTCTGTTTAAACAAAACAAAACCAAAAACAACAACAAACAAACAACGACGCGGGGTGCCTGCTATTCGAATTGTCGTGTTGTTACTATGGAAACGGTAACACGTTACATAACCCCGTGTTTCAGCCAGAGCCGTCGGAGAAAGAGAAACTTTCCTGGAAAACCAAAAGGGAACCGTAAGCAAGATTTCTCCTCAGAACGTTTCGGGAACCAGAGACAAGCCGAAGAAAGAGTTATAACCGTGTTTTTTATCTTACCCTGCCGTACGCAACCCGTCTTTATACGCGTATAGAGAGATTACGGAGAAAAATAACGCTCGGAAGGAGGTAGAAGAGTCCGTTAGTGCCGCTGTTATAACGTCGTGCTAACCCGACAACGGAGCTGAGCGCGTCAGTCGGACAACCGGGTTTTCACACGGTCTAAC
The DNA here is from genome assembly GCA_023630585.1 of Cranoglanis bouderius. Taxonomy (NCBI): domain Eukaryota; kingdom Metazoa; phylum Chordata; class Actinopteri; order Siluriformes; family Cranoglanididae; genus Cranoglanis; species Cranoglanis bouderius. Next base: position 18,722,505 of record CM042554.1, read on the forward strand.
TAGCCAGCTTTGGAAGTTATTTATAGCTACTGTTGTTTCTCGTCTGAGCGATAAGGACAGGAAGAAAAAAAAACAAAACAAAACAACCCCCACCCTGGACAGGCCACGCCCACGTCCACGCCCACAAGAGACCTGAATGACTTTGCGTACTAACGTCAGTGTGGGATCATCCCGTCCTGGCTGTTATTCAGCGGATTAATAGCCTCATTGATGGTGTTGCTGAATGAAGTGTAAGAGAGTGCGTCATGAGGTCGAGGTGTAGGACAAAAGCCCAGCAGTTAAAGGGAAGTTCCCTCGGGCCTGACGGCGCTCATAGGAAGAGGAATGAGTGCATCATTGGAAGTTTGCTTCCTCAAAACACTTCTGCATGTCTGTCTGCAGTGGCTTTACTCCCTTCCGAGACGTCTGACTTTGCGGAGGCCGTGTTTATCTCCGTTCTCATGAATGACACGAGAAGAAAAGGGTTCAATCGTGAAGAAAGACTTTTCTGTGCATTTTCTATCGCGGCTTCTATCAGTTAATGTGTGCGTTACTCACACACACACACACACACACACACACACACACACTGCGGTTCGCAATCTGATAAGACACTTGTGGAAAATGAGTGTGTGAGGTGAACGGAAAGTCGTTTGAATGCCATACGAACACTTATTTCAGTACATGTGCTGATTTTCGTGTGTGTCTGAAGCTTGAGTCTCAGCAGTTTTAAATTCTTGCTCTAGTCCCCACAATGTTGTTTAAAGTTCAAATCCTCAGGACTGCCAGAGAGTGTAGTTTCACCGCAGTACACCCCCCCCCCCTTTCTTTTCTTTTTCCACAGACAGTGTGGACGCGGTCGAAGAAAACCGTCCTCTCTGTATTCTGTGCACAGTTTTTTTTAAATTTTATTTAATTATTGATTTATTTTTTAGCATGATCGTATTCTGCATGGATTGTGTGTGAGACTGTGTCCTCTCATGCAAACGAGTTTCAGACCGGTATAGGAGTTTGGATGAAATCCATGGATTGAGAAGAATTACAGCCAGTCTACTGCCCACTACTGTGACACGTGCATATATACACGTGCACTTTATGTAGAATGTGTAGTTCTGTGTCGTGTCACGTGATTGGTGCGTTGTTTTATGTAGCACCATGGTCCTGGAGGAACGTTGTTTGGTTTCACCGTGTACTGTACCAGCTGTATATGGTTGAAATGACAATAAAGGCCACTTGAACTTGATGTATGCATATATATATATATATATATTATTACTGCCAGGTTTTCGAAAAAAATTCCCATCCACGCAAACACTCAGATGAACTCTCCGACCCAGCAGGAGGCGACAGTACATCGTCATTTGTTACTTCGACACAGCCGAAGATGTCGGAGAACATCTGTAACAGGCACGTGCAAGTTCATCAGCGGTAGCTCAGTGGTTAAGAAGTTGGGCTACTGATCTGAAGGTCGTGATTTCGAACCCCAGGACCGTCAAGCCTCCACTGTTGGGCCCCTTGAGCGAAGCCCTTAACCCTCAGCTGCTCAGATGTATAAATGAGATAGATGTAAGTCGCCAAATGCCATAAATGTAGAACTGAGAAACTTTGAAGTCTTTTTCAGCAGCCTGAATAAAAACGGCGTTATTAAACGTACACGTACCAGTGTAGACGGTTTCGTTGTCTGCGTGTTTTTGGGTGGACTGGAAGCCCGGGAAAATAAAAATCCGTCTACGTGTGGACGTGGAAGCTCACGTGGAAGCCCGGACCTTTAAAGCAAAAGTTCGACCAACATATCGATTGCAGATATTTATTAAATCCCCCCCCCCCCTTTTAGCCCAAATGTAGTCGATTTAAACCGACACGTGTTTGAGTTATGCTTCTTTAGTTTTGCGCTTGAGTTCTGTCGTAAACATGCTGACCTCAGCTCTCCGCTCCTGTCCTCGGTCCTCCTCGAGAGAGAGAGAGGAAGAAAAAATAAGGGAAAGATGGAGTTGAGAGAGAGAAGGAGAGAGAGAGAGAGAGAGAGAGAGAGAGAGAGAGGGCGGAAAAGAGAATGAAAATGAGAGTGCTGAATCCCCAGTGCATTGTGGGTAGGGGAAATGGAATTTTCTCGTTTCATCTCCATGGGTGTTTTAGAAGGAGGTTTTTATCGTTAATAATTTCTGCCTCACACACACACACACACACACACACACACACACACACACACACACACACACACACACACACACACTGTTGCTGCTTTGGATGGTAACACTCACGCAGTTAAAGTCTTTCAGCAGGTGTGTGTGCTGTAATGACCCAGATTCAGTCTTCATCTTCACACACACACACACACACACGTTTTGGTCTACACTGGAACTTTTTGTTGTCGTAATTGTTAGGAACGCTCTCGAGATCAGGATAAACTGTGTAAACGTTGTTTTCACGCTGTGATGTGGAACGTCAGAAAACCGCCTGGCGATTGGCTCCTCGTGGTCACATGATTTCTTAAAGTAAGGACTAAAATACGACGGGGTGACGTGATGAAGCGCTGAAACCACGGTGAGGTGATTATTCTTCCTCTTTTACTACGGTGATTTGCCAACGCTAACAATTTATATTTACTGAATTGTCATTATTAAATTGTTTACGGTTACGTTTAACGTTGTGGAACGTCTGCCAATCAAGTCAGTTCCTGTTCTCGCTTACATTACAGCAGCTATAATCACTCCTTCCCTCACCAGCTCCGCCCCCCTCCCCCCCCCCTCCATGTTGAGCGTAAACTCCTCCGTCCTGAAGATGTCGGAAAACGTAAAGTTCCAGCTTTACCTCTGACCGTTACGGAGCGCTGGCACCGGAGACTCCTTCCATAAACGTGAAAAAAAAAAAACGAATTAGTATAAATAATACATTCATCAATATAAACCTGCACCGCTGTCAGAGCTGCTGTTACACAAACGTTTAGCAACCAATCGGGAAGGTTTTAGATGAGGCATGACGTGAGAGAACGTTCAGATTTTTATCCCGAATGAATTTGAAACCTCTCGTGTAGACTTTTAACTCGCTCGATGTGGAATCTTTTAGATTTGTAAAATGTATGTATTTATTTATTTATTTTTGGCTATTTAAATTGTCTCCTATTCAAGTGTGTTTCAGTCCGAACAGGATTTCGCGGAGTTTTTATAAAAAATTTTTATCCATCCATCCATGTTTTTTGCTGTTAGGACTTTTAGGTTATTCCTGCAGTGCTGTAATTTGTTTTATTTATTTATTTATTTATTTATTTATTTATTTATTCTGTCATTTGAAATCATTTCAAAGCACAAAGAAGAGACATGTGGTGTGACATTCAGGAAATGGTCTGGGTGCGAATGGAGACCGAATCTAAAGGAATCTGTAAAGCCCATGAGTGAATTTTTCCCTTTCTTTCTTTCTTTCTTTCTTTCTTTCTTTCTTTCTTTTTTATTATCGCACGATGATTAACAGTTCGGCGGCTCAGCCGAAGCCCGCGTCGTGATCGCGTGCGTAAATCTGATAATATGCCGCCACGCGTTCACCTCAGCCGTGATTTACGGCCTCTCAGCGTGCGCTGTTTTTTTTTCCTAACCGGTCTCCCTGCGATATTAGAACGTCAGCCCCGACGATCCATCACGCGCTTGAAAGCAGCGTCTGTGCAGAAGCACCGCAGGCAGAAACGTGACACGGAGGACTCGCTCTGTCACGGAATCCAGGAAGGGCTAATTGTGTAATCACAATAGGAAAATTGACCCCCTCTTCGCCACGGTCCCTCGGGGTGGACGTGATGGAACGTGGCCGTTTTGGGCAGAAAACGGGACGAGGGGACGAGGGATACGCGGACTCTCTCGTCTCGTGAGGTGTTCAGTAATTATGCAGTGCGTTAGGTCGGCTCTGCTGGGGCAGGGAAGAGTGCACATCGCCAGAACATGACTGATGATGTTGCTTAATGAGGAAACTGTCAGAATTTGCGTATGGCTCTGACAGCAGTGCAGCTGCAAATCACAGGTTTCTATTAGTGCGCTTGATCTAATACCTTATCGTTTCTATAGCAACGGCTCATGCACAGGGACGTGTACGGCGGACGCTCCGCATAAACTGATTACGAAAATAAAACACCTCAGGTTGTGGTATAAATGGAATAAAACACCTCAGGTTGTGGTATAAACGGAATAAAACACCTCAGGTTGTGGTATAAATGGAATAAAACACTTCAGGTTGTGGTATAAACGGAATAAAACACTTTAGGTTGTGTTATAAACGGAATAAAACACTTCAGGTTGTGGTATAAGAGGAATAAAACACTTTAGGTTGTGTTATAAACGGAATAAAACACTTCAGGTTGTGGTATAAGAGGAATGAAACACCTCAGGTTGTGGTATAAGAGGAATAAAACACTTTAGGTTGTGTTATAAACGGAATAAAACACTTCAGGTTGTGGTATAAGAGGAATAAAACACTTTAGGTTGTGTTATAAACGGAATAAAACACTTCAGGTTGTGGTATAAGAGGAATAAAACACTTTAGGTTGTGGTATAAACGGAATAAAACACTTCAGGTTGTGGTATAAACGGAATAAAACACTTCAGGTTGTGGTATAAACGGAATAAAACACTTTAGGTTGTGGTATAAGAGGAATAAAACACCTCAGATTGTGGTATAAGAGGAATAAAACAATTTAGGTTGTGGTATAAATGGAATAAAACACTTCAGGTTGTGGTATAAGAGGAATAAAACACTTCAGGTTGTGGTATAAACGGAATAAAACACTTTAGGTTGTGGTATAAGAGGAATAAAACACCTCAGATTGTGGTATAAGAGGAATAAAACACTTTAGGTTGTGGTATAAGAGGAATAAAACACCTCAGATTGTGGTATAAGAGGAATAAAACACTTTAGGTTGTGGTATAAGAGGAATAAAACACTTTAGGTTGTGGTATAAGAGGAATAAAACACCTCAGATTGTGGTATAAATGGAATAAAACACTTCAGGTTGTGGTATAAATGGAATAAAACACTTTAGGTTGTGGTATAAGAGGAATAAAACACTTTAGGTTGTGGTATAAGAGGAATAAAACACCTCAGGTTGTGGTATAAGAGGAATAAAACACTTTAGGTTGTGGTATAAGAGGAATAAAACACTTTAGGTTGTGGTATAAATGGAATAAAACACTTTAGGTTGTGGCATAAGAGGAATAAAACACTTTAGGTTGTGGTATAAATGGAATAAAACACATCAGGTTGCGGTATAAGAGGAATAAAACACTTCAGTTTGTGGTATAAATGGAATAAAACACTTTAGGTTGTGGTATAAGAGGAATAAAACACCTCAGGTTGTGGTATAAATGGAATAAAACACTTTAGGTTGTGGTATAAGAGGAATAAAACACCTCAGGTTGTGGTATAAGAGGAATAAAACACTTCAGGTTGTGGTATAAATGGAATAAAACACTTTAGGTTGTGGTATAAGAGGAATAAAACACTTTAGGTTGTGGTATAAGAGGAATAAAACACTTTAGGTTGTGGTATAAGAGGAATAAAACACCTCAGGTTGTGGTATAAGAGGAATAAAACACTTCAGGTTGTGGTATAAATGGAATAAAACACTTTAGGTTGTGGTATAAGAGGAATAAAACACTTTAGGTTGTGGTATAAGAGGAATAAAACACTTCAGGTTGTGGTATAAGAGGAATAAAACACTTCAGGTTGTGGTATAAACGGAATAAAACACTTTAGGTTGTGGTATAAGAGGAATAAAACACTTTAGATTGTGGTATAAACGGAATAAAACACTTTAGGTTGTGGTATAAGAGGAATAAAACACTTCAGGTTGTGGTATAAGAGGAATAAAACACTTTAGGTTGTGGTGTAAGAGGAATAAAACACTTTAGGTTGTGGTATAAGAGGAATAAAACACTTCAGGTTGTGCAGTGTATTATAATAATAATAATAATAATAATAATAATAATAATAAGTGCTAGTGTGTGATATTTTTATACAACTATTTTGCTCATTTTCTTGAAGGGTGCCAATATTTTTGATTTGAATATAAAATCAAAGCAATAGGGACAACCACAGAGACAACGTCTGACTTTACAGATTTGAAATTGTGATTTTACATTTGTACAGTTATTTATATTTATATATATATATATATTTATTAACGATCACATGTTGTCTTTCTTAACAAATTCCACATGGAGTGATTTAAGACGTGTTCTGTGTCTCTGGTGGTGTTAGGAAGACGTTTAGACGTTTTTAGTGACTCAGGAAATCCTGAAGGGCAGCGGCTCAGACAGGAAGTGGTGCCATTGCGTTGGCACCGGAACAGGAAGTGACTCCATGGAGATGTCACGTTGAAAAGAGTAACAAACGCTCCGGCGGCTTCTGTTTGAACAGAGACTTCCGCTCAGGGGACCGAGAGTGCCTTTCCTCTCTCACTGACCCTGAGTGTGTGTGTGTGTGTGTGTGTGTGTGTGTGTGTTTCCAGTGGTCAGCTTGGTGGAGAGTTTTGGTATCTGTGCTGTGAAAGTGTATGATGCACTGATTTTGTGGAAAATTAGCAAAATTTGAGAAAAATGAACTAAAATGAATATTTTGGAAAAAGTTAGGATGAAAAGTAGAGTAAGGGAGCGTAAGGGTGCCAATATTTTTGGTGTAGATGAGGTTAGGGTGTGTGTCTTCGTGTGTGTGTGTCTGTAGTGCTGACTGTGTGTGTGTGTGTGTGTGCGCATATGCAGGACTCTGCTTCCATTTGGTCACCTTTCTCCCTGTTCACTCATATATCTAATGTGATCACACACACACACACACACACACACACACACACACACACACACACACACACTCACTCTCTCTCTCTCCTGAAAGCATGGAAAATTCTCCCCTCTGTGCTGTTTACAGAGACCTGGTTTGGCTGCTTACTCTGGCACGCAGGAGTGTGAAATACTCCAACTTAAAAGTAGGTGGTGTGTGTGTGTGTGTGTGTGTGTGTGTGTGTGTGATGTTGTAATGTGAGACACGATGATGCACATGACTCAGTGCTGTCCTATCAGTGTTGCTCATTAATCACACATTAATCGGTGGTCGTCTGCTTTGATTACTCGTTAGCAACTTTAGCATTAAAATTGTCTCTCAGTTCTAGTAAAGGAGGCGTGGCCTGTGTATCTGTCAGTCTTAGTAAGGGAGGTGTGGCTTGTGTATCTGTCAGTCTTAGTAAAGGAGGTGTGGCCTCTGTGTCAGTCTTAGTAAAGGAGGTGTGGCCTCTGTGTCAGTCATAGTAAAGGAGGTGTGGCCTCTGTGTCAGTCATAGTAAAGGAGGTGTGGCCTCTGTGTCAGTCATAGTAAAGGAGGTGTGGCCTCTGTGTCAGTCTTAGTAAGGGAGGTGTGGCCTCTGTGTCAGTCTTAGTAAAGGAGGTGTGGCCTCTGTGTCAGTCTTAGTAAGGGAGGTGTGGCCTGTATGTCTGTCAGTCTTAGTAAGGGAGGTGTGGCCTGTATGTCTGTCAGTCTTAGTAAAGGAGGTGTGGCCTGTATGTCTGTCAGTCTTAGTAAAGGAGGTGTGGCCTCTGTGTCAGTCATAGTAAAGGAGGTGTGGCCTCTGTGTCAGTCATAGTAAAGGAGGTGTGGCCTCTGTGTCAGTCATAGTAAAGGAGGTGTGGCCTCTGTGTCAGTCATAGTAAAGGAGGTGTGGCCTCTGTGTCAGTCATAGTAAAGGAGGTGTGGCCTCTGTGTCAGTCTTAGTAAGGGAGGTGTGGCCTGTATGTCTGTCAGTCTTAGTAAAGGGGACATGGCCTGTGTGTCTGTCAGTCTTAGTAAAGGAGGTGTGGCCTCTGTGTCAGTCATAGTAAAGGAGGTGTGGCCTCTGTGTCAGTCTTAGTAAGGGAGGTGTGGCCTGTATGTCTGTCAGTCTTAGTAAGGGAGGTGTGGCCTGTATGTCTGTCAGTCTTAGTAAAGGAGGTGTGGCCTGTATGTCTGTCAGTCTTAGTAAAGGAGGTGTGGCCTCTGTGTCAGTCATAGTAAAGGAGGTGTGGCCTCTGTGTCAGTCATAGTAAAGGAGGTGTGGCCTCTGTGTCAGTCATAGTAAAGGAGGTGTGGCCTCTGTGTCAGTCATAGTAAAGGAGGTGTGGCCTCTGTGTCAGTCATAGTAAAGGAGGTGTGGCCTCTGTGTCAGTCTTAGTAAGGGAGGTGTGGCCTGTATGTCTGTCAGTCTTAGTAAAGGGGACATGGCCTGTGTGTCTGTCAGTCTTAGTAAAGGAGGTGTGGCCTCTGTGTCAGTCATAGTAAAGGAGGTGTGGCCTCTGTGTCAGTCATAGTAAAGGAGGTGTGGCCTCTGTGTCAGTCATAGTAAAGGAGGCGTGGCCTGTGTGTCTGTCAGTTTTAGTAAAGGAGGCGTGGCCTCTGTGTCTGTCAGTTTTAGTAAAGGAAGTGTGGCCTCTGTGTCTGTCAGTCGTGGTAAAGGAGGCGTGGCCTGTATGTCTGTCAGTCTTAGTAAAGGAGGCGTGGCCTTTGTGTCTGTCAGTCACAGTGACAGAGCCATGGCCACTTCCCAATTAATTGTTACAAAACGAACATTAATAACACCCTGTGCCATGTCTGACATTTGACCATCATTCATCACCCTGAAAGACCACAAATCTCCAAATCTCATGCTTTTCTCTCGTCAGAGTGAAGCCTCGTGCGGATTTGTCCTGAAGCGATGAGTCACACAGCGTACTGCTGAGGGAAGTACTAAGGGTGTGTGTGTAGTGTAGTGTAGTGTAGTGTGTGTGTGTGTGTGTGTGTGTGTAGTGTGTGGTACAGCTATTCATCCAGGCAGTGTGTGTCAGGAGCTTTGTGTAAAAGCCTCCATGTGACTGTGGTGGAGACGTTAAGCTGCAGGGTGTGGGTCAGTCTGTACACCCGCGTTTGCAGAAGTGAAAATGAATCAACATTTCTTAAAGGAGTTTTCTATTACGGCACAATCCATCAGCTGTTTCATTTCTTCTCCCGTTTCTCGCTAAACATCACATCGAAATATCACCGAAACCAGTGCAGATAATGCAGAACCGCCGCTTCGCCGGCTCTCCGTCAGCGTCGTGACCAAGTTCTGACTCGGTAGCTAACTAGCCAACTCTAGCTAGGGAGCAATAAGCATCCATCATGGTTATGGTGGACGCTCCACGTAGACTGATTGATTTGTTCATAACGTTCTGTGAGGAGGTGTTTGTTTAACATTTAGGAAAGGAGTCTCCAGTGTCAGCGCTTTGGAACAGTCAGAGGTAAAGCTGTAACTTTTTCCCAACATCTACTACTTTTATAACCATAAGAATGACGGTTTGGCGATTTTTGGGAATCGTTTGTTTAGGGTTTTCCGCAAACGATTCTGTCAGCCGTGTTTTTTTTTTTTTTTTTTTTTAGCTTTAGCTCTAAATCGGATAATTTCAGTTGAGTACTCGCATCTGGAATCTCTAAACGACCGCAGATTAAAATCACGTCAGTGGAGGCGCAGGCCGGCGATGGCACTCGTGGCACCAGAAATTAGTCGAGAATAACCGGATTAGCTCCGCCTCGGTGAGGAAGCCCGGCGGTCATTAATGACAACACCAGAATGCGGCGGTTGAATAGAAAGGCACCAGATACACGCGGTATCAGCTGTGGATTAGAAGAAGCAGATGTGGAAGACCCTCGCTGAGCGTTCTGGCTTGAGGAAAAAACTTCTGCTTTTCATCAGCAGCAGTGCGACTCATCTGGGATCGTAAACGCTGGGTCTTTATAACGTGATCGTTCTCGAATGTTACAGTAAGACTGATGAAGAGCAGACTGCAGGAAAGAGCACCGCTGAGTGACACGTTGTTGCTGCGGCGACGTAGCCGGCGCCGCCAAGCGCCCTTCAGTTCCGTATCCGTACGTGTTAAATTTATTCCGACGTCCTGTTGGAGTTTTCGTTGTCGCCGCCTTTCTCTCGGCGATCGACGTCCCTGTGGGCGTGGACTAGCAGCAGTCCGATATGCTCGGGGGAGCTGAAAGGAGTTTTGCTTTGTAGCCCCGCCCATATTTCTGTTATTCTTTGCCTTTGCGCTACAGTTGTTCCCACCTCCTGCGATCATCGATGTGTTTACATCACGCCGTGTCACCTGGCATGGGATTATGTTGGTATCTGGGCATTTTTACCAGTATGAGCAAATGTGCACGGTATTGGACAGATATCCGATAGCAATATCGGATTTTAACGTTCCTTTTATCTTTGAATTTGAAATGCCAGTGAGATACACTAGCTTGCAACACACACACACACACACACACATGGACAGACACACACACACACACACACACACACTCGGAGAGTCCTGCTGTGTCTCCAGAGGCTGTTCTGGACTGGATGATCAATCTGTGTGGAGTATGTTGGGTCAGTGGGTCGATAGCGGTGTGTTAAACAGACGTAGCTGCCTGCACTGTGTGTGTGTGTGTGTGTGTGTGTGTGTGTGTGTGTGTGTGTGTTTCTGTGTCATCAACTGCCAAACTGTATTACTATTCACTCTTTATTATGAATAAGACCTCGTATGTTTGTGGAGGCGTGATCTCTGTGTCTGTCCGTCCCAATAAAGAAGGCGTGGCCTCTATGTCTGGCGGTCCCAGTGCAGGGGGCGTGGCTTCCTGTATCGTTTATTATCACTGAGGTAGTTTGTTAATGATGTATTTAAAAAATGCAGACCAAAAAAAAAAAAAGCAAGATGATGTTGCACATTGCTTGTGGCAACACACGTAACCAATCAGCATTGAGCAGTGCTTCTAGCCCCGCCCCTAAACCATTAGTTTCTGTCGGAACTGATCCTATGAAGGTAGTACCAGTACCAAAAGTTCTGGCACCCGACATTGCAGAGAAGCTTAAGCGTATGTACTTAAGCTTAATATAGTATAAAGCACTGTCACTGCTTGTTTAAATACAGACACACCCACAACGAACCATATATGGTATGTAAGCATTGTTCAGCGGGTACATTTCGAATCTGTCTCTGCGTTCGATTACTAAAACAGACGTGGTGTAAGAGATTAGATAGCCGGACAGAGCTCCTCCATCTTGTCTCACCACAGGGTGGTCCTGTTTGGTTAGGTTAGGATTAAAGGTTAAAGGATGATGACCTTTGACCTCGATGCGGTCGTCCATTAGGCTCCGATGTCTGCATGTCGGTGGCCACCCTGCTGTGATCATTTGTCTTCCTCTGTCAGAGTCGTCTTACTCTCGCCTGCCCCACAGTCCTCGAAATCTGGAGCACGAACTGTTTCCATTAACCTTCATCACATCTTCTGTTCATCTGTACTACGACTTTTACACCCCCGTGTGAAGTGAAGTGTGAAGTGAAGTGTGAAGGATACTTCTGCATCTTCTGAATGACTTTGGTTTATATTCATTCAACATTTTTTTTTGCAAATAAGTTCGACGGAAGCTGTGGTATCCGTTTAGCCAGTTTTGGAGTGTATATCTTAGCAAATTATTAACCTGTAGTGTGACGTCAGCCTGTACCGTGAAAATCGTGTCGTGTTTTGCTTCTTGTAGGGAAATGACGCTTAAACATTACCTACAGCCACTAATAAGCTTTTATCGTTAATCATTAACTAATAAGCATAATCAAATAGTTTGCATATCTCGAACACACTTTTGATAATAATTACAAAACGGATATAATTGTCTATGCTATTAAATAATTAGTTATGTCTGTCAGACACATAACCAACATTTAATTTTCCAAAACCTGCCTTGACACCAGGGCTGTTCTTGAAAAACACAAAATCGCATTTGTATATGAATTAGTTTATAATGTTCACAGACAGGAGCGGACCACTGACAGGTGAAGCGAATAACATCGATTATCTCGTTACAGTGGCACCTGTCAAGGGGTGAGATATATTAGGCAGTAAGTGAACAGTCAGTTCTCAAAGTTGATGTGTTTGAAGCAGGAAAATTGGGCAAAGGATCCGAGCGACTTTGACAAGAGCCAAATTGTGATGGTTGGACCACTGGGTCAGAGCATCTCCAAAACAACAGGTCTTGTGGGATGTTCCCGGTATGCAGTGGTTAGTACCTACCAAAAGTGGACAGAAGGAAGGACAACCGGTGAACCGGCGAAAGGGTGGCACCAGGATGCACTATGGGAAGAAGGCAAGTGCTGGCATTCATGTGGATGTTACTCTGACACGTACCACCTGCCTAAACGCTGTTGCAGACCAAGTACACCCCTTCATGGCAACGGTGTTCCCTAATAGCAGTGCCCTCTTTCAGCAGGATAATGCGCCCTGCTACACTGCAAAAACTGTTCAGGAACGGTTTGAGGAACATGACAAAGAGTTCAAGGTGTTCACTCGGCCTCCAAATTCCCCAGATCTCGATCCGATCGAGCATCTGTAAGATGTGCCGGACAAACAAGTCCGATCCACGGAGGCCCCACCTCGCAACTTACAGGATTCAAAGGATCTGCTGCTAACGTCTCGGACGCCAGATACCACAGCACACCTTCAGAGGTCTTGTGGAGTCCACGCCTCGACGGGTCAGAGCTGTTTTGGTGGCACAAGGCGGACCTACACAATATTAGGCAGGTTATGCTACAATATTATGGCTGATCAGTGTATTTACCCACAGCAGTGTTTTGTTGTTGCTGATATTTAGCTTCATTTTGGTCGACCTGGGGTACAGGTAAATCAGCAATTCTACATGTCTCGATGTTTTAAACCGCCAACACACAATTCAGCTGAATAACAAAAGGCTTCAGTATGTGCTCACTACAGTATAACATAATGACCATATGTCCATTAGGATGCGAAGATTTGACCACACAGTAAGAGACTGGAATCGTTCATTCACTGAATTATTGTCCTGCATGAAGGTCATCAATTCCTACCTGAGACCATAGAGACAAGATTTAAAATGAGGGACGTACAAGTGCAGAACCTTCCATTCACTGGTCAGGACTCGGCTTCAGACCAGAGTACGCCAGTTTTGATCCAGAAACCTGCGTCTGTAAGGTCTGTAATCTAATAATGTTCCAGTATCCATTTCCATATTCAAGGAAATCACTACTACAGCCTTTACTGTTTTGTTTTTTTTTTTAACACGGGACTCATCATATAAATGCCAAATCTGTTACTGATCTCAGAGATGGCGTTGATAGGATCTCTCGCTCGCTCACTCCGTCTCTCTCTCTCTCTCTCTCTCTCTCTCTCTCTCTCTGACATGTGAGTTTCAGCTCTCCTCCTCCTCCTCTGAAGCTCAGTCGATTATTCAGGTGGATTAAGTCTCAGTGATTTCCTGAAACCCCCGTTCCGTCTCGAGCTCCATTCCGCTCCGTGCCATTGCGATATTTCACGCCACGTTTATTGGCAGGTGCTGTCCGAAAGTGGGTCATCATCGATAATCTGACACACCACGACTCACGGACGTTCGGTTTCAGGATGGAAAGCCTTGTTTATTTGAGAACAGGAGGACAGAGAAGGTAAACGGAGAGAGGATAACTACGGTGTCGGTTCTTTCCGAGGTTTTCCAAAGAAATACAGTTAAATGAAAGGTTTTCTAATCAATAAAAGCTGATGGAGACGATGCGTATTTGAGGATGGCAATATTCTGCTTTCTGCCTCTCATTTTTCTCTCATTTATAGTTAGTAAGGCAATTAAACACAGCTTGTAACGTCACAGAGAAACCCTAGAAACGTAAACTCCTCTCTGAATGAGAGAAAGGCTGCGTCCGAAATCGCATGCTGTGACGGTACCTACTGCATTCGATTCAGTACCTACTGCTCGGCCGTTGATGCAGTACGTACTGATCAGTATAAGTAGTAAGCATAGGGACAATCCGGACGTACTACGTATAACAAGATCTGGATCACGGCATCGTGAGATGGCTAAGTTGCCAAACAGGAAGTGAGGGCATATCTCAGCAACGCTTTCATATATTCACACTTGTCGAATATGATTACTAACATGAGCTGAAGATAAGAAACAAGATTTGACATCATTTGCAACTTGGTAGGACTACCGAAAACAGGAAGTGAAGCGATATCTCAGCAACAGCTTGACCTTTTGCCGTAAAGTTTAGTATATCTCCTGCGGAGCGAGTGCTGATGGTCTTCCTACATTACTAAGGGGTGAAAACAGAAAGTGCTTGGCCCCCTTAATTGCTGCTTGTAGCTATTTTTACATGATATAGTTGTTTTGTAATGTCAGCTGACTTAGCTAGTGGAAATAACTGCACAATTTAACACTTAGCATAGTGTTAGCGAGAGAGGTGACGGAACCACTTGCGATTACATCACGCAATTAAAGCGTGTATTTTATGCTTAGCAGGACGTCTGGCTAAAGAGGTCAAAATACCGTGTGTGTGTGTGTGTGTGTCGTATGAGCAAATTTGAGATTGGACGAGGAATTTTTAGCAAAGCTCCGCCCCTTGTTGACTCAGGAACGCCTGTCACTGTGCGACATGGAGACGTTTCTAGAAGCTGAAGCACGGAGTCTCTGCTGACACTGAGGAAGCTGAACTGGGAGAACGAACGCGGTGCTGACGAAGCAATGTTCTCAGCATTGTAGAGGTCAACAGCTTTTCAAAATCCAGCAGTCAACACATCTGGAAGTGACATTCTGACTGCTGACTAGTGTTCTTTCAAAACCTGTAGGCGTTTCTGGACCAATATTTCCAAATTTGCACGGAAATAAAATCACGAATGCGGTTATCCCAGCGGCTCGTGTAAAACGACCAGGTTTTTGAAGGCCGAACAAATAAACGCAGTCGTTTTACGAGGCGTGAGGTTGTGACATCAGCAGCATCTGCAGGCTGACCGTCTGCATTAGCTGACCGAATCATGTCTTTCAATCATGATTATAATTTTCAAATTATAATTGGTGGATGAAGAGGAACATCTAGAACCATGTTATGTAATTACCAAACAATGATTGATGAGTTTCACCAGCAAATAGTTGAAAAAGAAAACAGGTTATGCAGTCAGGAAACAGTCATAGTCTAAAATTCATACTCTTTGTACTCTTTCAAGAGAACGGGCAACAAGGATCGTATAAAATAACAGACCTGCTGCTAACCTTAACGCATTCGGCGTATGAGCTCCACATTGGAGTCACTGAAAAATATGCCATAAGTTCCCCCTCCCCCCCATAAAAATGGCTGGATTGATTGATCCATGATTGAATGAATCTGGATTGATTGACACTTGCTTAAGTGTTCTGAAGCCCCGCCTCCTTCCCCCAGACTCATATTAGCGATGTTTTGGCTGGTGCTCTCGTCTCGACTCGTATTCCCGCTTGAAAGATGTGCCGATGCGGCGTCCTCGCTTTCTAAATGGAGAATGTTATGATCCCTGTAAGGTCGACTTAGCGTTAAACAGATATATAGCTAACGTAAGTGATATTTATTAGGGAGGTTACTGAAGATTTGCAGCTGAAAAGAGAAAAAAAAAGGAGAGAATTTTGACTGAAAAAAGATGAAATAGACCTACAGTGAAGTGTCACATCTAACACTTTACAAATCATTTTAATTAGCGCAAGCATGTTACACTCGGTTTACAGTGAATATGTCGGCCATGTTCACGCTGTCTACAAGAGACATTAGACCATCGAAAGTATATTGTTGTATCAAAATGACTCAACCCCCATTGCAAATCAGGTTTATTGTCAAAATTTACAGACTTTCAGCTGTTTGCAATGAACAAATCAAACAAAAGCGATTGAAATAGTTCAACACAACGAACGCCACGTTTGCCAGTGTCACGTTTGACTGCATGTTAGAAATATGGCTAGGTCAAAAGAATGGTCCAAAAAGTGAAGAGAAGAGATCATCGCCCTTCGCAAAGAAGGAACAGGATACAAAAAGATAGCGAAGGCACTGAATGTTCCTAGAGACACCGTTGGAAGCATAGTTCGCAAGTTCAGAGTTAAGGGAACAGTGGTTGCACTACCTGGACGGGGCAAAAAAAGGAAGCTATTAACGGCTGCAGCCAGATTTCTGAGAAGGCAGGTTGTGAAAAACCCTCGAGTGACTGCAAAAGACCTGCAGCAAGAGTTGGTGGCAACTGAGGTTTCAGCGAGCACAGTATGGCGCGTACTAAACGCAGAAGGTTTCCATGCCAGGGCTCCAAGTCGTACACCACTACTGACCCAAAAGCACAAGAAAAGTCGGCTCCAGTATGCTCAAAATCATATAAAAAAGCCAAAGAAATTTTGGGATTCTGTTCCGTGGAACTTTTCGGCACGATGGATCAGCGGTATGTCTGAAGGAAGAAGAACGAAGCATATGCTGAAAAGAACACTCTACCCACAGTCAAGCGTGGTGGTGGTTCGGTGATGCTCTGGGGCTGCTTTGCATCCTCTGGCACTGGAAACCTGCAGCGTGTGGAAGGCAAGATGGATTCATTGAAGTATCAGGAAATCCTAGGAGAAAACGTCATGCCGTCTGTGAGGAAGCTGAAGCTTGGGCGTCATTGGACCTTCCATCAGGACAATGATCCCAAGCATACCTCAAATTCCACCAAGGCTTGGTTGCAGAAGAAATCCTGGAAGATTCTACAGGGCCATCACAGTCACCTGACTTTTTTATTTGAAGAAGACGGTTGCAACACTCAAACCCAAGAATATTACTGAACTGGAGGCCATTGCTCATGAGGAACGGGCTAAGATTCCTCAGGAACGCCGCCAGAAGCTGGTGTCTGGCTATGCATCTCATATGCAGCAGGTCATGACAGCAAAAGGGTGCTCTACTAAAAACTAAAGATGTTTGCCATGAAGGGGTTGAATAATTTTGAGACTGGAGAAGTCATTATAAGTTGCATTTTCAGTTGAATTTGGGGAAACCACTTGAAGCGTTCGTTGTGTTGAACTATTTCAATCGCTTTTGTTTGATTTGTTCATCGCAAACAGCTGAAAGTCTGTAAATTTTGACAATAAACCTGCAATGGGGGTTGAATAATGTTGATTGCAACTGTGTGTTTTGTTTGAATTTCTGCATTTTTTTTTTTTTTTTTTTTTTTACCAACAACACTTATTCTCATAAGAACTTTTTAATAATAGTTTTTTTTTCCATTCGGTAATACACATGGGAACAGTATTGACACATAAAAAAAAAAAAAATTAAAAATGAATGAAACAAATTGTCATACATAACTGCTCAGAGTCTCCAGGAAGCCTGTAACTGTTCAAAGTAAATAAAGAGCAAAGTGGGACAAAGGGACACACACACACACACACACACACACACACACACACACACACACACACACACACACACACACACACACAATATCTCCATTTGTGTTTGATTAAGACCTGCTGGAGATGAAATAATAAACATGTGCTTGCATCTACACACCAAATCCCCCACGGCCAGGAGAGGAAACAAAGAAAGCGAAACACACACCCGGTTTTGGAGGCGTTTCAGAGGAGTCAGGGGTTTGGAGGGGGCACGGGTTCAACAGGCAGGTCGAGGTTATTATTACTGTTATTATAACCAGTAGAACAGGTTATTATAATTATACGCACTTGTGTTTTGGTATCTCAGGTGCGCTGAGAAGAAGCTGAAACACAGCTGTAGTGTAAACACAGCTTATTACTCTCAAAAGGGATCTGACTGTGTTGCCAATAAGTTCATGTTGGAAATTGTTACAACTAATAGCAGGTTTAGGACGCGGAATTCGTTCCTTTTTGATGTTGAATTTGAAAGTGAATACAGCATTGATGCGAAAATGAAGTCATAAATGACGCATGCATGCATTCAGAGCTTCTTTTCTGTGTCGAATGACACAAAAGTCGAGGAAATGGCTTTTAATAGATTTCTGTTCAGCAACAGAAACACAGAACATGAGAGAAAGCTTTCACATGAATGTGTAAATATTAAGAAAATTAAAATTGTATTCAGAGAGTATAATTAGCTTTGACAGCCTTATTTGATCAGAAACAGAGAGACAGACAGGCACATTGGCTGAGAGACAGACAGAGAGACAGACTGACAAACAGCGAGACAGACACCAACTAACAGACTGACTGATGGACAGACCAACAGGCAGACCTACAGACTAACGTGACAGACTGACTTACAGAGAGACAGACAGATAGACCGGCAGACAGACAGGTGGATACACCAACTTATAGACCTACAGACAAATGGTATGACAGAGTGACTGGTTTACAGAGAGGCAGTCCGACAGAGAGACAGACTGCCGGATAAATGCCAACATACAGACAGACACCAGTTTAAAGACAAACAGACTGCAGCATATAGATGGACACCAACAGACAGACAGCCTCACAGACAGACAGAGACAGACTGAGTGACTGACAAGCTTACAGACAGACACAAAAATGACAGGCAGACAAGACAAACTGACAGACAGACTGACAGGAAGAGTCACAGACAAACAGTCTGTCCCATCTGTCTGTGAGTCTGTCTGTCATTTTGTCTGTCTGTGAGTCAGTCTGTCTGTCTCTGTCTGTGGGTCTGTCTGTCTGTGAGCCTGTCTGTGAGTCTGTCTGTCTGTGAGCCTGTCTGTCTCTCTGTCTGTCTGTTTGTCTTTGAGACTGTCAGTCCGTCTGTTTGTGTCAGTCTGAGTCTGTGTCTCTGTCTGTGTCTGTAAGTCTGTCTGTGTCTGTGAGTCTGTCTGTGTCTGTGAGTCTGCCTGTGAGTCTGTCTGTGTCTGTGAGTCTGTATGTGTCTCTGAGTCTGTCTCTGAGTCTGTCTCTGAGTCTGTCTGTGTCTGTGAGTCTGTCTGTGTCTGTGAGTCTGTCTCTGAGTCTGTGTCTCTGTCTGTGTCTGTAAGTCTGTCTGTGTCTGTGAGTCTGTCTGTGTCTGTGAGTCTGCCTGTGAGTCTGTCTGTTTCTGTGAGTCTGCCTGTGAGTCTGTCTGTTTCTGTGAGTCTGTATGTGTCTGTGAGTCTGTCTGTGTCTGTGAGTCTGTCTCTGAGTCTGTCTGTGTCTGTGAGTCTGTCTGTGTCTGTGAGTCTGTCTGTGTCTGTGAGTCTGTCTCTGAGTCTGTCTGTGTCTGTGAGTCTGTCTGTGAGTCTGCCTGTGAGTCTGTCTGTGTCTGTGAGTCTGTCTGTGAGTCTGCCTGTGAGTCTGTCTGTGTCTGTGAGTCTGTCTGTGTCTGCCTGTGAGTCTATCTGTCTGTGAATGCTGTTAAATTAGAGCTGACAGTGGAACCTCATGCACATGGTTTCATTTTAAACCCAACACACCGGAGTACAGAGACTAAATAAAACCTGTGTCCGTGTCCAAACCCTTCCAGTCTGCATTATAACACCTGCTCTGCTCCCGTCCAGGACCACGTCTCACTTTCATCCCCCCCCCAGTGGTAATGTAATAAAACCTCTTCACACTTTAGTGTGTTTCCTTCTGAAAAACATTTCAGCCAAGTCAGGGTGTGTGTGTGTGTGTGTGTGTGTGTGTGCGTGTGTGTGTGTGTGTGTGTGTGTGTGTGTGTTATAAATGTTCTTGTTTGTACCCGAGCCACTTCAGGGCTGCTGGCTGTTTCAGTCGCAGTGTTTCTCACAGAACTAATGACAGGCTGGAAACGCTCGCAGGTCTTCTGGCGCTCCGTTACAGGATTGTTTCTTTAAACACGGAGCATCGCAGCCGAAATTATGGCGGGTAATCACACAACACGTGAGGATGAATTGAGGAGCGTATATCGGTCTCAGAAAAGCAGGTTAGATAATGTTACAAAGGTATATTAACTTAAACGTTGTGAAATAAGCTAAGATCATTGTTTTGGTGCGTGTTAGCATGCTAATGCTTTCTAAACCGTTAGCATTTATTTATGCTTAGGTGTAACCAGGTGGTTCCTCCGTTACAGTGAAGTTTATCCCTTGTAACTTTTATTTAAATAAAGTTAACTTTATTTTTCATTTAAAAAAAGAAATGCTGAATCTAAGAATACATGCATTTAAACATCCAGAAAAGTTTTCAGCATAGAATTAGCAAAGACACAAGACGTAGTTAACTAGCATCCATGCTCATGGTATAAGGACATTCAGGACATAAAATTCTTTACCTGTAATGTATATATTTTTAATTTAATACTTTACCTTCAGTCTGTAGTCTAACAGGGTTTTACTTTCAAAGTCAGTCAGTATCGCAATATCACTGACAATAAACATTGAATAAAAGAGAACTTACTTTTCTTCTTCACACGATCTTCAGGAAATGCAGATGATCACAACTTCCTGTTGGAATCATAGGGGTGAATTTGTACAGGTAAAGGTGTGGAGCGAATGAAATAAAACGCATGTTTTTGTTAAATCGATTCAGATATCAATGGAAAATAATAATATTTTAATGATTATATTTCAAGGTAAAGTGTCACTGAGTTATGCCGAACATCACCACGTGCCTTGAGACATTTTGTGTCCCGAGGTTATGTGTAATTTCAGTGTTATGTCAGTAATCACACACACACACACACACACACACACACACACACAATCATAACATCTAGGAAAATAAGTCATATGATGGTGACATTCAGTATGGGATCAATGGGCGTGTCCTTGCTCGAGCTGTGCGTGTGATTGGTCAGAGAGTTGAGTTGGTGTTTCTGTTGAGGTTTTTGTTGATAATGGTGTCATTAGGAGGGTCGTGTTCCAAACCACGTAATTTACTGGTGCAGGCATGAGGAATGAGACCCAGCCGGATGTTTTCGCCCACCAGTCCCCCCCCCCCCCCCCCCCCCCCCCCGATGAGCTTCGTCGCTCCTCCACTGGAACGCTGTAACCCAGGTGTTTATTATATTCCTGTAGAGATGGATCACTCTCAGGCTGCGCCGTTATTGCTGCAGTTTTATTTCCAGTCCCGAGGCTCGTTTTGTAGAAAATAACGAGGTTATTGTGGAATTTTGAATATTATAAGCAACAGTTAAAAGAGCAGTTCGGCTAAAAAATGTTTGTTTTTGCCAGATGTACTCGATTATCCACGATGTGTCACATTTCCTACCTTAGTGTTGCACTTCTATAGTATAACTCTGACTATATGCTTTCAGTCACGCCCCCTGCATGTGCAAGACACGCCTCCTAACTGAGTCTGACGCTGGTCTCTTTCTCTGTTAGTCTCTCTCTCTCTCTCTCTCTCTCTCTTTCAGTCTCTTTCTGTCTCTACTATTCACTATTTGCCTTTCTTTTGCTCTCGCTCTCTTTTCTTTCTTTCTTTCTTTTGTTTGTTTGTTCTTTCTTGTGTTTCTTTGTCTTTCTTTCTTTCTCTCTTTAGTATTTGTTGGTGTGTTCTTTCTTTCATTCTTTCTTTTTTCATTCATTCATTCATTCTGTCTTTCCATCTTTCTTTTGTTCTTTCTTTCATCCTTTCTTTTTCTTTCGTTCCTTAATTTTTTCTTTGCATCTTTCTTTTGTTCCTTCTTGTTTTTCCTCGTCTTTCTTTCTCGTTTTCTTTCTTTCGTTTGTTTGTTCTTTCTTTCGATTTTCTCGCGTTCATTCATTTTCTTTTGTTCTTTCTTCCTTTCTCTGTTTTTTTCTTCTTCTCTGTCTCTCTCTTCTTGTCTTTTCTTTCTTTCTTTTGTTTGTCTGTTCATTTGTTTTATCTTTCGTTCTTTATTTTTTATTTCATTTGTTCATTTTTTTCTTTCGTTCTTTCTTTCTCTTTTTCTCTGTCTTTCTCTCTCCCTCTCTGTGTGTGTGTGTGTGTGTGTGTGTGTGTGTGTGTGTGTGTGTGTTGAGTAGTGTTAGTGAGGGAGAAGGGGAGCGAGGGATGAAGTGAAGGAGACTCCCGGGTGACGGATAAGGCTGCTCGCGGCGAGCTGGAGGCATTAGCGCTGATTAAAACTCACGCCGCTATCCATCACCCACCCGGGCGTGCCCTCTTCCCGCCTCTCACTCCACCATTCCCTCTTTTTCCCCTCCGTCTGGTAATGGATGGATTTCCCACAATCCAATATTGCAGGAGCCGTTTGCATGCGGAGTCACTCCATCATGCCAGGGCTGTTTTTTTTTTCTTTCCCTGATATAACATGGTACTCTCTCTCTCTCTCTCTCTCTCTCTCTCTCTCTCTCTCTCTCTCTCTCTCTCTCTCTCTCTCTCTCTCTCCTTTCTTTTTCTCTTTTCTCTCTCTTCTCTTATCTCCCTGAACTTTTCTCCTTTCTACGATGCCAATCCCGTCTCTTTCTCTCTGTTTTTCTTCCTCTCTTTTTTCCCCCTCCTGTCCTGGTGTCCTGCGAGTCCAGCGTTACTGTAAATAAATCCACCTCTCCAGGTGGCGTGAGGTGCAGTGCATTCTGGGAAATGGTCAGGGTTGGAGACCTCCTGCTGGGAGGCTGGTAGAGAAAAGTACACACACACACTCTATATATAATGTTTATAAGTGTATTTACAGTATATATGGCATCTGCAGTAATATAATATTACTAATATATTAGATAAATGTAATAAGTTGTTAAAAAGTTAAAAAATTGTAATTGTTGGCATAATGCTGTGGTTTAATAGTAACAAAACACTGATCTTAACTAGAAGCTCCGCCCCCTTCGCCCCCATCTCACATGCTCTGGACTGGACTGAAGGGGTGCGCTTTCTTTCTTTCTCTCCCGGGGAATGCAGATTGTTTTCAGTTCATTTGACGAGGCCTCATTTCAGATGCCTGAAACATTTCAGCCCAAAAGGGACAAAAAAAGCAGCACTTCATCTTTTCATTGGTGTCTTGATTACATCCTCCCTTAAACCCTCCTACCTGAGTAAGCCACGCCTCCTACCTGAGTAAGCCACGCCTCCTACCCGAGTCCTATGCTCATCTCTTTCTCTCTGTTTTTCTTTCTCTGTGTCTCTCTTTCTGTCTCTTTTCTCTCTCTCTACTACTCTCTATCTGGCTTTGTTTTGTGCTCTCTCTTTCTTTTTTTTCTCTGTCCTTTCTTTTATTCGTTCTTTTTCTTTCTTTTGTTCATTCGTTCACTTGTACTTTTGTTCTTTCTTTTTTCTCTATTCTTACTTTCTTTCATTTGTTTGTTCTTCTGTCCTTTCTTTCGTTCTTTCTTTCGTCCTTCCTTTTGCTCATTTGCTCGCTTGTTCTTTCTTTTGTTCTTTCTTTTTCTTTCTTTTTTCTCTGCACTTCTTTCTTTCTTTCTTTTGTTTGTTTGTTATTTTGTTCGTTCTTTCTTTCTCTCACTTTTTTCTCTAATTCTTTCTTTCTTCTTTTTGTTCATTCGTTCATTCTTTCTTTCATTCCTCCCTTCTCTCTCTCTCTCTCTCTCTCTCTCTCTCTC
>CM042554.1:18750694-18758194 GCA_023630585.1 Cranoglanis bouderius
CAGACCCTCCCTGGATCAGGACGTCGCTCCAAACTGGATGAAAGAGTCAGGAGGAAACTGGTCAGAGAGGCTACCAAGAGGCCTACAGCAACTCTGAAGCAGTTGCAGGAATTTATGACAAAGAGTGGTCATTGTGTGCATGTGACAACAATATCACAAATTCTCCACAAATGTGGCTTGTATGGGAGGGTTGCAAGAAAAAAGCCACCCACGACTGAGCTTTGCCAAAACGCACCTTGAAGATTCTGAGGCCACATGGAAAAAGGTGTTATGGTCAGATGAGACTAAAATTGAATCATTTGGCCTCAACACCAAACGATATGTCTGGCAGAAATCCAATACAGCTCACCATCCAAATAACACCATTCCTACAGTAAAGCATGGAGGTGGTAATATCCTGTTATGGGGGTGTTTCTCTGCAGCAGGGACTGGAGCACTTGTCAGGATAGAAGGAAAATGGATGGGGCAAAAAAAAATAAAAAAATGTCAATGGGAAGAAGGTTTACCTTCCAACATGACAATGACCCAAAGCACACAGCAAAACTGACCACACAGTGGTTGAAGGAGAAAAAGGTGAATGTCCTTGCATGGCCTAGTCAGAGCCCAGACAGAGCCCCATTGAAAATCTGTGGAATGACTTGAAGACTGCAGTCCACAAATGGTCACCATCAAATTTAACTGAACTTGAGCAGTTCTGCAAAGAAGAGTGGGCAAATATTGCAAAGTCTAGATGTGCAACTCAGTGATTCTGTTTTTTTTACATTTTTTTTTTTTTTCTGACATGTTGGTTTTATATCTTTCACTTGGATGTTATAAGTTGCACTGAGTAAATACAGCTGGATAAAATGAAAACTGTGTCCGTCTTCATTTCAGGCTGAAAAGCAACAAAATGTGATTCTTTTCTATACCCACTGTATCTTTCTGAAGCCTGCTGCATGATTTAATGGAATAAATGTATTACATCAAACACTTTACACCCAGTTCCACGCTCCAGTAAAAACCACCAGCCTCCCAGTGATCATTAAATCCCCTGCTGCAGGTTTAGAGCTGTGATTTCTCTCCGCCTGCTGCTTTATAGTATTTTAATTTGCTCCATAAATAAGTTAATGATGCCTCTCTTTAGGTCGTCAGCATTAATGGTGTTCACGTGACTGCTCCTGCACTTATTTTTGTTCTCACCCTCCTATTATATTTCTGAACAACTTATTTGGCTCTTTTTCAGCAAAATAGAAAGAATTATGTAACTAAAAGGACTACGGTGTATGGTCTACATAAAGTCAGATGGATTACAACGTATTGTTATTTATCTGTTGTTGATTACTTTCCTGTAACAGGACAAAACATAGTGTATTATTCCTATCACAACTGTAGTTTGTATAGATCTGGCAACCCAAATCCTCATTTAACCCCCCGTGTATGAGTGAGATCTGTTCACACTCACACCCATCTCTTGCTCTCTTGTCTCTCTGTATCTCTCCGTACATCCGTCGTTTTTCTCTCTGTCTCTTTCCTCCCTCTCTAAACACACTCTTTAAATGAAACTCTGCAGTGTGCACTACTGCATTCTGGGGGATAAATAATAACCCTCGGTTTTTGGGGAGGGAATGTTGGGGGTGGGAGTGAGATTCATCAGTGCGGAGCGGCGTGTGTGTTTGCGTGGGCTCGGAAAAACTCGATTAGCCAAAGATAGATGGTGGATGGAGGGATGCTAATATGAACTGGTGACAAGAAGGGAAGATGGATGGGTAGATTTACACAATTGAGAAATGATGCACAGACAGGCTGGTATATATACACACACACACACACACACACACACACACACACACACACACACACACACACACAGCTTCACTTCGCGATCAATTCGCAAGGCGTGGGCTGTTATTAAATTTTCATACCATGATAATTGCCTAACATTTTATCATGATTTACGATATCGTCATGATATTGAAGCAGTGATACTATATTACAAATAAATGACTCCATCAATGCCACACTCCTGCCTCCATGTTGGAACTCATCTGCTGGGCACAATTAAGAGATCGTCTTCTACGAGAATGATGAAAGATACTATACACCATGCTCTTTTACCTTTGTCCAAATGAAAAAAGTTCAGCCCTGCGGTTTTGGGTTGAACATGCAGGCAACAAAACCACAGTGACTTCATTTCCTGTAAGTGACAAAACCACAGGCAACAGGTGTTCTGGTGACAGGGCAACAAACATCACGGCAATGAGGTGACAAGTAACAGTCCAAAAAATGTCACGGCAACATGGAAACATGTCAACAGGCAACAGGACAACAATCATTATGGCAATAATGACAGCACAGTGGCACGATGACAGGGAATTGGACAAGTGTCCAGCCAAGAAGCGTCATGGCAACAGGGCAGTAAGTGACCGGGACAGGGGATGTCACAAGGGTTAGAGTGATGAGGGCAACAGATGATGATAACGGGGGAAAGGTGTTATGGTGCCAGGGCGGCAGGGGAGAAGTTGACAAACATCACAGTGGCAGGGAATAAGACACCACTTGTGACAGGGCAACAGGCCGACGAGTGTCAAGGCACCAGAGCACCAGAGCACCAGTGGACAGGGCAGCAAATATCACAGCAAGAGGCTATAGGACAAGAAGTGTCAGGCTGACAAACGTCATGATGACAGGGCAAAAAAGTGACATGGGGCCAAGGAATAAAGTGACCAGCATTGGAGCGACAGGGCAACAAGTGGAACGGGGGCAGGGAAAAGGGTGACGAGCATTAGAGCGTCAGGGCAAAAAAGTGACATGGGGCCAAGGAATAAAGTGACCAGCATTGGAGCGACAGGGCAACAAGTGGAAGGGGGGCAGGGAAAAGGGTGATGAGCATTAGCGCGACAGGGCAACAAGTGGAAGGGGGGCAGGGAAAAGGGTGATGAGCATTAGAGCGTCAGGGCAACAAGTGGAAGGGGGGCAGGGAAAAGGGTGACGAGCATTAGCGCGACAGGACAGGACATAAGGTGTGCTCACACATACAGCGACTCGCAGTGTCAGAGTGACCGGAGACCATTAATTTTCATCGAGAGCTGGCGACTTCCGGTGACATGAGCGACAGCGACCAATGGTGACTAGGTGTGGGCGTGTCCAGCGACACAACAAAGTTGAGAAAAGTTGAACTTTTATGCAAATTTGAAGCGACTTGGTGCAGCGACTACCAATGGGAATGAAGACAGTAGAGCGCACGTAATCCGTAGGCTCCCGTGCTCGCTAGCAGAAGTAGCGCCATTGCGGCAATTGCCAATTAGCTTAGCTTAGCTTATGGTCTTTGCTTGTTTAAGGCAAAATAATAGTAATAATAACAATAATAATGAAACGCACTCACTTTTTGTTGCAATTGAGCAAAATCCCGGTGTAGCTCCTGTCTTGGGTGAAGTGTCCGGCTTGGTGCTGCTTCGGCATCTGGGAACGAGCAGTGCCAAGCCGGACACTTCACCCAGGAAACATGGAGGCCTGCGGTCCGGTCTCGGTCACCATCGAACAGATAGTGACTGACACCCTGATGGTGACGCTCACTAAACTGATTGTCGCTTGTGCTTTCACCGCAGATAGATGGCCTCAGTGGCAAGGAGATGGGGAATAGGGTGAAAAGGGTTACAGCAACAGGGCCAGAAGTGATGGAGACCGGGGATAGAGAGGGTGACTAGCAGTACAGCGACAGGGCAAGAAGTGACGGTGACAGGGACTAGGGTGACGAGCATTAGACCAACAGGGAGACAAATGATGGGGACAGAACATAGGTGGTATGGTGACAGTGGACAGAAGTACAAACATCACAGCAGCCAGGAGCACAGGGAAAAGGACAAACACAAGGCCAACAAAAATCATACCAACAGGGGGACTGGGTGACAAGCGTTAGAACGGTGTCTGATGGTGGGACATGGTGTCAAGTGAAGGGTTGTCAAGGGTGTACTTAGGGAGCCTCTTCTGGAAGTGCCCTTCTGAATATTCTCAAGTGTCCATGACGCTGATGTCTGCACAGTAAATCGTAAAAACGTGATTATTGGCACAGGCCAAATGGAGTCTCTTTAGGAAGTATTTTAGTGTGTGTGTGTGTGTGTGTGTGTGTGTGTGTGTGTGTGTGTGAGTGTGTGTGAGTACTCCTCTGGGATTCTGGTGTTAATGACTGTGTGTTTTCCCATGTTGACGCCTCTCCCCTTGTTCCCTCACGCCCTTCATCCCACATTTACTGGATCTAAACAGCATCTTCTGAAGCAGGATTGTGATTATTAAGTAAGGAATAAAACACTTTGTGTGGTGCTGTTATAGGATAATAATCAACAACAGGGTGGTGTGATGAAGCAGAGTTACTGTTACTAATGTCTCTCTCTCTCTCTCTCTCTCTCTCTCTCTCTCTCTCTCTCTCTCTCTCTCTCTCTCTCTCTCTCTCTCTCTCTCTCTCAGACCTAGGAGCATCATGTGATCTCCAGTGTTCATCCTCACTTCATCCTTACACACACACACACACACACACACACACACACACGCACACACACACACACACACATATACACACCACTTTGGAGTTTATTTCCTTGATGGACATGTAACACAACCTCAATGCATCTCTGAGCTCGCGCCTGATCGGCCAGATGGAATCGTAACCATTATTTCACGCTGCGATGGATTTGTAGGCGTGCGTGATTGTGGATCACCATGTCTGGAAACGATAAGCCCCTCCCACTCCCTGGCACTGGCCACGCCCACGCTCTGGGCATCTTTCCGATGCCCCCGTATCCCTACTTCATCCCACATATGTTGGGCGGGATCTCTCCTCCGGCGCTGCCCGCACTTCCTGTGAGTGGATACAGCACACCGTCTCCTGCCAGTGAGTATTTATACTTATCTCTCCTCTTTAACTGTAAAATGGGCGGGGCTAATCTGGGGTCACCAATCACTCATTCAGCCCACACAGCGTTTACCAAAACGAACCTCTTCGTATCTAAGCAACCTAGCGAGTGAACGCCAAAGTAGCATGAAAAGCTGCATTGCAGTTGGAGTCTGAGACAGGGCTGTCAAACAAGTGTGCTCATTATAATATTAGGCCACGCCCACTGGACGGATCGGTGTGGTCAGAGTGTTCGGCTGCTCTCTGAGCGTGTTATTACTTTTCTGTCTTGCATTTTGATTCGAAAGAAATTTAATAGCTGGACGTTCTGGCTTCGTGAAACGAAATTATTTTAATCGATGGCATATATATATTTTTTCCCAGATCAAGTAGAGGTGTGCAACTCCTACTCTGATATGATGCTATAACGTCGTACCAGGTCTGTGCTTAAAAATAGACCATGACATCAAACGTCCTCCAGCAGCCGCTGCGTGTTTGGACGTTTCTTTTCAGACCAGACGTGTGCGAGACGCACCGAGAGATTTCTCCTCACACTCGTGTGCGATGTACACACGGCTAAGTGCTGACAGAGTGATGACGTGCGTGCTGATTCCTGCTCTTTCTGCATTCTTCCTTTTCGCTCTGGATGTTCTGCAGACGTCTGGGGGGGGGGGGGGGGTTGTTTTCTCGCCGTGTCATTCGAGCGCTCCGGGTGTGTGTGTGTGTGTGTGTGTGTGTGTGTGTGTGTGTGTGTGTGTGTGTGTGTGTGTGTGTGCGCACGTGTTATTGTGCTGCCCGATGTGTCGGATCACGTCGACGTGTTTGGCGAATCAACTCATTCGAAACCCGAGACGTGAAACCACCGGAATGTTCCTGAGCAACACAAAAGATGCCGTTTTACCCGCGATGCCTGGGGAGAAGCTTGTCCTTGTGTGAACTCTTGCGTGTTGTGTTGTGTGTGTGTGTGTGTGTGTGTTTATGTTGACGCACATGACATCAGAGTGCGGTTATTAAAGACACACTTCAGCAACACATAAGGTGTATGTGTTTGGTGTCTGAAGTTTCGTTATGATGCTAATGTTGCTTACAAATAATGGACGCCTATAGCTACCGGTTTAGCGTGGTGAAACGAACAAAACAAACAGTCACAACGTTATGACGTCATTCGGATGATAATATAGTTCACAGTGCTAACGTGGAGTGTTTATACCACCGCGCTGTCGAATTCTGGATTCTGATTGGTCAGAAGGTGTTGGGGAATTTGCGACGAGTCCAGTAGCGCAGCTGCAAATCACCGAAATCACACATTGTTTCTATAGTAACAGCTCATTCACAGGGACTTGTACGCTGGACCCGACTAATCATAAACGGATTCGAACACGTGTCGAAAACGTGAAAGACGTTTGTTTAACGTTTATGGAAGGAGTCTCCGGTGTCAGCTTTTCGTAACGGTCGGTCGGGTTTTCTTCCTGCGTGATCATTTTCGCACCTGCCTAATTATAAAAATGCGCATTTCTTAGTGTACTTACGGTCGACCCGCTACTCCGGGACATACGCTAGTTCCGTTTACGCAACGAGTAGAAATCAGACGCTGGTGGAAATTAGCTTCGTATACAGACTTGTTGTTTAGGACGTCCGCTATTTACGTCGTAACACACACGTAGCGCATTCTAATCATGTGCTGAATCGAAACCGAGGACATTTTTTCAAGTCCGGACATGTCCTCGTTTCCCTTATTTTCCTTCAGATTAGTCAAATGTAATCAAATGAGCCTCGAGGTCAAGGACTAAAGGTGTCAAAAGGCGTCGGACAGATTTTATAGCATGTGATCAGATATTTGACGCTGTTTGAGTTATGTTGAAATATATCTCGGGGAAGGAGGCGTGGCCTTTGTACCTGTTAGTCCCGGGAAAAATGGAAAAAGAGGCGTGGCCTTTGTGGTTGACTTTGTGGTGAAAACCACTGGAATGTTTCAGGGCGACGTAGAAAATGCCGTTCTTCCCACAATGCACATGGAGACGCTTGTCCCGGTGTGAACTTGTACAAGTGTGTGTGTGTGTGTGTGTGTGTGTGTGTGTGTGTGTGTGTGTGTGTGTGTTTATGCTGTGTAAGTTCATACACACAACATTAGAGTGAACTTATTATTATTATTATTATTATTATTCAGTTATAGTCACTGAAACATTATGAAGCTTTTCCTTTATAATTAAAAAAATAATAAAATCTATAATGTAGTTTTCAGTAATGTGTATTAGTTCAAAAAGTTTTGACACCCCTTGTTCCCCAAGCGGTCTGCGAAGTGGTATGTGGTGCATATTTATTGGTGTATTTACGGTAAGGCGTGCACCTACTCCTGTACCTGCGCTAGTTTGCATCACTACCGTTACCCGAGTGCTTACATAACACATCACATATCATTGCTGCTTCAGCTAGAAATTAGCGTCGGACAAACACAAGCGAGTCAAATGTCCAGGTTTCAGCATTAAACGTTGCCGTGTGATGACTCCGTCAGGTTTTAAGGCGTGGGAATAACGAGGACACCGTGTCCCGAATCCGACCCCAGGACCTCTTGCATGTCCGAGCGTGTCCTTGTTTACACGTCCCTTCACATTAGTCAATTATAATCGAACGAACGA
>CM042554.1:18763194-18770694 GCA_023630585.1 Cranoglanis bouderius
GTGGACGAGTGAAAGTGGACGAGTGAAAGTCATGGAGTGAAAGTCATGGAGTGAAAGTCATGGAGTGAAAGTGGATGAGTCAAAGTCATGGAGTGAAAGTGGATGAGTGAAAGTGGAAGAGTGAAAGTCATGGAGTGAAAGTCATGGAGTGAAAGTGATGGAGTGAAAGTCATGGAGTGAAAGTGGACGAGTGAAAGTCATGGAGTGAAAGTCATGGAGTGAAAGTGGACGAGTGAAAGGGGACGAGTGAAAGTGGACGAGTGAAAGTCATGGAGTGAAAGTGGACGAGTGAAAGTCATGGAGTGAAAGTGGACGAGTGAAAGTCATGGAGTGAAAGTCATGGAGTGAAAGTCATGGAGTGAAAGTGGACGAGTGAAAGTGGATGAGTGAAAGTCATGGAGTGAAAGTCATGGAGTGAAAGTGGATGAGTGAAAGTGGATGAGTGAAAGTGGACGAGTGAAAGTCATGGAGTGAAAGTGGACGAGTGAAAGTGGACGAGTGAAAGTCATGGAGTGAAAGTGGACGAGTGAAAGTCATGGAGTGAAAGTGGACGAGTGAAAGTGGACGAGTGAAAGTGGACGAGTGAAAGTCATGGAGTGAAAGTGGACGAGTGAAAGTCATGGAGTGAAAGTCATGGAGTGAAAGTGGACGAGTGAAAGTGGACGAGTGAAAGTGGACGAGTGAAAGTCATGGAGTGAAAGTCATGGAGTGAAAGTGGACGAGTGAAAGTCATGGAGTGAAAGTGGACGAGTGAAAGTCATGGAGTGAAAGTGGACGAGTGAAAGTGGATGAGTGAAAGTCATGGAGTGAAAGTCATGGAGTGAAAGTGGATGAGTGAAAGTGGACGAGTGAAAGTCATGGAGTGAAAGTGGACGAGTGAAAGTGGACGAGTGAAAGTGGACGAGTGAAAGTCATGGAGTGAAAGTGGACGAGTGAAAGTGGATGAGTGAAAGTCATGGAGTGAAAGTCATGGAGTGAAAGTGGATGAGTGAAAGTGGACGAGTGAAAGTCATGGAGTGAAAGTGGACGAGTGAAAGTGGACGAGTGAAAGTCATGGAGTGAAAGTGGACGAGTGAAAGTCATGGAGTGAAAGTGGACGAGTGAAAGTGGACGAGTGAAAGTGGACGAGTGAAAGTCATGGAGTGAAAGTGGATGAGTGAAAGTCATGGAGTGAAAGTGGAAGAGTGAAAGTGGACGAGTGAAAGTCATGGAGTGAAAGTCATGGAGTGAAAGTGGACGAGTGAAAGTGGACGAGTGAAAGTGGACGAGTGAAAGTCATGGAGTGAAAGTGGACGAGTGAAAGTGGACGAGTGAAAGTCATGGAGTGAAAGTCATGGAGTGAAAGTCATGGAGTGAAAGTGGACGAGTGAAAGTCATGGAGTGAAAGTCATGGAGTGAAAGTGGATGAGTGAAAGTGGACGAGTGAAAGTCATGGAGTGAAAGTCATGGAGTGAAAGTGGACGAGTGAAAGTGGACGAGGGAAAGTGGACGAGGGAAAGTGGACAAGTGAAAGTGGACGAGGGAAAGTGGACGAGGGAAAGTAATGGAGTGAAAGTAATGGAGTGAAAGTGGAGGAGTGAAAATCGGCGAGTGGACGGGGACGAGTGTGGGAAGGGGACGAGTGGGGGAAGGGTTCGAGTGGGGGAAGGGGACGAGTGTGGGAAGGGGACGAGTGTGGGAAGGGTTCGAGTGGGGGAAGGGGACGAGTGGGAGAAGGTGTGTGAACAGGTTATAATCACTGCAGGAATGTGAAGCGGCGCTACATTAGCAGATCAGCTGTGAGATTATCAGCAGGTCAGTCGATAAAACCCAATAACGCGTCTCGGTGCGGAATCACATGATCCCCCAGCGCAGCCTCGCTCTCCCGAGGACGCATTCCTGGCTCGTTTCCCAGAATTCAGTGGTTCCTCAGAAGTTCCTGGTGCGCTAATATATCGGGCCGTGTGGCGCGGAGCTCATCCTGACAGCGCTGTGGCGCAGAGCCAGTGTTAGCAAGGATACGTGCAGCTTTCCTCTGCGCTGATGTCAGATTGTTTGTGCAGCGATGTTATTGAAGAATGTCACGGCTCAGGACCAAGGCTTTGTTTCTCGATTTCTCCTGGTGGGGTCGTACAATCAGCTGCTGCTCCCCGTTCCTGTGCTGCGTCTAGAGCCGCTCGAGCGCCTCGCGTTCGGCTGATGAGAGAAAAGACGACTGTGGAGTAGAGTTTGAAAAAGTTGACAACGTAAATAACGTCTAAGATTTATCACCTGAGAGTTTTGTTTACTTTCGCGTCTCCATTCTGATTGGCCAGAAGGTGTATTATACTATTATAACCAGATTAAAAACGTGTGGTTGATGGTTTCCGTAAGGAGACGTTGATTTTGAGATTTATGGAAGGAGTCTCCAGTGTCAGGCCACCTTAAAGTCTAAAGCAGCTTTCGTGTGCCGAGTGTGATGTTTTAAAAAAACAAAAACAAAAAAAAAACGAAGCCACACATATCTGTATTATCTCTATCCGTTAGAACGTGGGCCAAGTGGGCCTCGAGACAAAGCTTTTGTTCCTGACAAACACACACACACACACACACACACACACACACACACACACCTGCTGGTGGAGCTTCAGGGGAATCCCAGATCGCTCGGATGTTACTGCTCTGAGAGTTCGAGAGGGACTCCGAGACCCAAAACAGGACATGCCTGAGGAACTCCTGTGTGTGACAGCTCCTTTATCCTCCGAGGCGAGGTCAGCGCTCCATCGTGCTCGTTTGGATTGTTAGATTTCTCTCTGTTTGTCTTGGCTCGAGGTCTTGTCCCCCCTCCCCCCGGACACAGTTCCTTAATATCCTCGGGGAAATCCTGAGGAATTTAGTCACCCGAATCAAATCTCCTGGGCTTCTGAGGTCATAAGACGACATATTTGTCCATTTAACCTGCTTAATCCAGAACAGATTGACTTCGCCCCTCTGACTGAATTGCTTTTGAGATTATTAAAGCCATACGCACGTCTACGCAAACTCTCGTCTGGGTTTCTGCATGCTTCTGGAGTAGTACGGTGAAATAAAAATGTTCGTGAATGTAATGTCATCCTATGTCCCATTTCTTCACACTTGTATTTCTACACACTTATTGCATGTTATATATTAAAGTAATTGTTACAGCTGTGTTTCTGATGGTGTGGGACAATGGGACGTAACGTGACTAAATAATGAACAGAACCCGTTTCAGAAAGCATCTGGCGGGACATGCTGCTGTTTTTCTAGTGTAGATGAATAAGACTGGGTGTGTATACTTATTTTATATATGTAATGCAGAGCATGTGCAGTTTAGACACTCAGGGAGAGATGTAACTGTGTGTGTGTGTGTGTGTGTGTGTGTGTATAAACTTCCAGATGTTCCCACTCAGGTCTAGTTAAACATTATCTGTCTCGCTGCCTCCCTCTCTCTCCCTCTTCTCCTGTAATTCACTGGAACTGTCCCAATCTCTTTTATCTGCCTCTCTCTCTCTCTCTCTCTCTCTCTCTCTCTCTCTCTCTCTATCTATCTCTCTCTCTCTCTCCCTCTCTCTCTCTCTCTCTCTCTCTCTCTCCCTCTTCTTTCAGAGGAACAGATCACCGAAGGCTCTCGATCCATACTGAAACCTGGAAACGGATTTGAGACGCGTCCTCTAACGGTTATACCCTACTTCAGTGTACTGTGAGCATTTGCGCATTTACGAGTCAAACCAGAAAATATCGCTCTTTCGCTGAGCTGGGGAAAGAGAGTTAAAAAAAAAAAAAAGAAGAAATCAGGGACCGTTTCGCAGCATTCAAACAAACAACAAGAGCAAAGAAACAAAAGACCTGAAAAAGTGTTAAAAAAAAAAAAAATAATAATAATAATTAAGGGTGTACAAACTTTTGCACTCAACTCTAGGTTATTATAACTATGAATTACATAGTGGAGATTACCATTCAAAAGCGCCGTTGAGTTCTGGATTGTGATTGGTCAGAAGGTGTTGGTTATTTATTCTCTAGAACATTATTATATAACATTATTCTCTGACAGTAGCGCAGGTTCATATTAGAGCGCTCGTTCTGATACGTTATCGTTTCCATAGTAACAGCTCCTTCACAGTACGTCTGACATTGGACGCAGTTCTGTCGGGTAGCCAAATGTGTATATATTTTCCTGTGTAATTGAACAGGGACAGAGAAACCTTGCGAGCGTCTGTGTTAGATAAGAGTCGGACTTTTGAACCCGACTGTACGTGCAACACGAGCACTAACGTAACACTCGAACTTGTATTTCCGTCTGTTTTAAAAAAAAAAAAAAGTGAAAACCCGATCAAGTGTCTTACTTCGTGTATTTTTTTAATGTTTCATTAATACCATGATACTGTAAAACTGTAAAAAAGGTTATGATATCGGGTAAATTTCAAACTACTCCACACCAACAGCAGACTTGCACGGGGGGCGTGGCCTAACCTTTGAAGGTGGAGTTATACGTTAATGTATTCTAATGACAATATCTCGGTCCGTAGGGATTTCCTGGGGGTTTTTTTGTGATTGTTGTGGCCCAGAATGCTCGATTTTGCTGTGAATTTTTTCAGAATTTGCGATTCAGCTTGCAGAGTCTTTTTTTTTATTGCGGAAAACCACTCGGATTAAAGACGACTGGCTGTGTGTGCAATCTATTAGGCAGGCGCGCACTCGGCGAAGGGAAAGAAGAGAAGAGAGGAGAGGGCACTTCCTTTTATCCAAAGGGCAGAAGTCGAAAGCCGTCCTCGGCTTGAAATTGAAATCCATCCTGTAATTCATTAACATTTCCCCGGCAATAAGCATTCACTCGGTCCCATTCACTCGCCCGCCCCATTTCCATCTGAAAGAGCCGAGTGCGCACTTCAGTCTCTCGCTTCGGTCGTGCCTGTCAGGGCGCGACCCCGTGACCTCCAGGGGGGAGGATCTCGAATGTCAGGCGCTTCTCCGCGCTCGCTCCCTCCCTCCGTGTCGGCGGGCTCAGGAATGCCCTGCTTATTGTAATGGAGTCGGGGGGGGGGGGGGTAAAGGCGGGTTAATTGCCCCCTCTGAGGGGGTGATCGTGTGTTTTCCGGCCCGTTGCGCCGTTTTGCTGCACCACCCGGCTTAAGGGGGATTTTTAGCGATTAAGCCGAGGATTTGCGTCGCTTCTTGGCTGCTACAGTCAATTTGTCAATAGGATGTGTGTGTGTGTGTGTGTCTGTGTGTATGCAAATGAGTGTGAGCAGACATACTCGAGGCTGTTTGATATGCACAGCTGTGTGGATAAGCTGGCATTAGGACGTGTGTGTGTGTGTGTGTGTGTGTGTGTGTGTGTGTGTGTGTGTGCGTCACTAAAGCAGCCTGATGCAGGAGGCCTGCTGTGATAAGAAAGAAAGCCGCTGGTCTGAGAAACGGCTCAGGTGTGTGTGTGTGTGTGTGTGTGTGTGTGTGTGTGTGTGTGTGTGTGTGTGTGTGTGTGTGTGTGTGTGCGCACTCTTGCGTGGAGAAATCAGTGGCTTTTGTTTTGCGTCAGTGTGTCTGATGTAACAAATTCTTGCTGACCGGGCCCTCCCCCATTAGAAAGAATCCCTACTGTGTCTTTCTTTTATCTCTCTCTCTCTGTGTGTGTGTGTGTGTGTGTGTGTGTGTGTGTGTGTGTGTGTGTGTGTGTGTGTGTGTGTGTGTGTGTGTGTGTGTGTGTGTGAGAGAGAGAGAGAGAGAGAGAGAACAAGGTTTGCCCCACTGGTAGAGCTGTCAGTAAAGTCTGGAAAGTAGATGCAAAGCTTTCTCGCTCTCACATTAGATCAGTTAAAACATGCATGTATTTGAATATTAATTAAGTATTTTTTTAAATATATTTGAATATCAATGAGCCTGTAATGTTAGACAGACGCAAAGAGAATTTTAGCAGTGCTGTATGCAGTTCGCATCACATACACAACGGAAAATAAACTTTGTAATAAGTGGTTTGTGTGGTGCAAACACTTCCTGTGTGTTATGTAAGTGAGTACATACTGTATGTACTATGTAATGAGAATGGACAGGAAATAGGAAGCCATGCCTTAAATGTCTTAATACAGATTTGGTGTTTTTTTTCCGTCCTTCGGTATGAAGACGCTCCAGGAAGCGTTCGCTCTTCTCCTCCTTTTTCTCCCACCGAAAAACAAAACAAAACGCAGAACGATAAAATATCGCCGAGGTTTAAAAGGACATATATATATATATATATATATTCCTATAGACATATATAGCCTATAGACATGTTATGGTCATGTGACCTACTAATACGAACGCAGCTTGCCTGGCCACGCCCCCTAGAACAAGCGTTTATAATAACATAGGTCAAAAACAGTTGTATCGGTGCACGTAGTACAGAGGGACGTTTCAGTGCGATGAAGACACGCCCATTTACGGGATTTATACACAAATCGCTACGACAACGTTGCTGAGCAGGCATATTTCTGGGAAACGAATCCCATCCGAATAGCACTATAGGCAAAACACGGCTTCTCGTTCACTATATACGCTCATTACATAGAGCATACAGTACGTAGCGCACTACTGTACTAAAATTGATCCTAAGCCGCTGTCAAAACGCTTAGAAGCGATATTGCTTTTAGGATATGGTCTTTGTTCGTTTTTGTATATTTTTAAATGAGAAAATAAGACGAGATTTTTTTTTTTAAAGAATCAAGCAGATCTCATTTAGCCGAAATGTTTAAGGAAAAAACAAACAAAAAAATTTCAATAGACTTAAAAGACAAACTGAAAGAATGTGACGTCTTAAACATTCAAAATCGGGTATGTAAATATTCGGAATATTTGTATAGTGAAATTCATCCTGACAACACACACACACACACACACACACACACACACACACACACACACACACACACACACACAGAGCGATCATTTACGTGCTGTGATGCAGCCTCTGGTTTTTGGGAGGAGGGACAGGGTTGGTGTTGCGACTCCTTTTCATCTCCTTGCCCTCTGCAGAAGATGGAGTGATGCAGTGACGGTCACTGGGGACAAAAAAAACAAAAACAAAAAAAACAATCTCTAAATACCCCCCACTAGTCACCCCCATCTGGCAGCTCCTACCCTTCCAATCACCCCCTATCCTCTCTGTGCCCCTTTGAAATGGTGATGACGATGATCACGGCCTCTCCACCCCCACCCACACCCCTGATGTTTTACCCCCCTTCCATAGAGGTTAGTTTGGGCAGATTCAAAGCCCCCCCCCCCCCCCCCCCCAGCCTCCATTTGTCAGGACCGTCTCTAGCATTCTGAGCCTTTTGTTTCCTGAACATCTAAACCAGCTCATTTCCCTCTTCCACACTCTTTATGGCTAATTTGGAACACGGCCCGTTCATGTTGGTCGCTGATCTTTGTTTATTGTAACTGTGTTCTCCTGAGATGGCGTAGCTGTGTGTTTTTGTTGTACGTTCATTATGATAATTATTCTACGTGGAGGAGTCGTTGAATCGTTCATCGTTAGAACGTCCGCCCAGT